>JAFMSR010000532.1:0-49834 GCA_022818135.1 Saxidomus purpurata
GTTGTGCACAGATATATACCTTTTACTGTAAAGAAGAAAAGCATTGTGCACAGAAAAATGCCTATTATTGTAAAGAAAAAATCATTGTGCACAAACAGTTGCAGTTTACTGTTAAGTAAAAGCATTGAGCACAGACATATGCCTTTAATTACAAAGCAAAATCGCTGTGTAGAGATATTTGCCTTTTATTGTAAAGAAATAAGCATTGTGCACAGATATATGCCTTTCATTATAAAGAAATAAGCATTGTGCACAGATAAATGCCTTTTATTTTAAAGATAAAAGGGTTGTGCACAAACAGTTGACTTTTACTGTTAAGGAAAAAGCATTGTTCACGGACATATGCCTTTAATTTTAAAGAAAAAAGCATTGTGCACAGATATATGCCTTTTATTGTAAATAAGTAAGCATTGTGCACAGATATATGCCTTTTTTATTTGAAAAAATAAGAATTGTGCACAGATAGATGTTTTTTATTGTAAATAAATAAGCATTGTGCACATATATATACCTTTAATTGTGAAGAAAAAAGTATTGTGCACAGACACGGGCCTTTCACTGTAAAGAAAATGATCACTTTATAAGGACACGTGACCTTTACTTGCAAGAAAATATGATCTTGCACAATGAAGTGCATCTATTGTAGATGAAATGATCATCGCGCATCATTTTGCACAAACATGTACATTTTACTACATGTGCACGAACAAGTGCCTTATTTTGAAAAGAAGCTATAAACTGTAGAAAAACTGAACAGATTAGATCCGCATACTTCAGTCAGACTTTACTCGGTGAATGAGTTATAAAAATTGCAGACCTTGATAAAAGTGTCAAATAACACTTGTACTGAGTGTTTGCTTACTTGAATAAGGGAATAAAGCTATCATTCGTTAACATTTTGAAGCAGAAAATTTGCATAGGATTAACATTCGATAAATTTTGAATTGTGTCACGGTCACCAAGATCTTTTCATATCTTCTCTGTTTTATACTCTTCCACTGCTACAGACATTTACAATCAAGATATTAGCGTCCATAACGGCTTGATCCATGTATCAATAAAACAATAAACAAAAGCCTTTAAGGGGAATTATTTGTTAGTGACATAATTCATAATAGTCATTTGCTACCTCAAAAGGACAATACACGTCTGTTGTATCTTACTGGGTAAGGTATCATCTCACATGCATGTACGTATAATATAACATTTTGCAATTCTATATTGCAAATATAGTCGTGTTTTAAGACAATGATATGAGTATTCCGTATGTTAACTTTATAATGCTGAGTGGTAAAATATTAACGAAAAATGTCCGAGTAGGCAAAATAAATCAATCCAAACTTAATGGTTGTTTTTGATGGTTAAACTCTGTGTAATATCATTTTAAAGCTACCGTGTATAAAATTATGTTATCCTTAACTGTGCATTATTACTTTGATGGGTCAAATAAAAAATAGGAATCTTTCTTTCATAGGTCGGTTGTTTTTCTCTCTTCTGTTGATGTTAATTCAATAGATAATAATTTGGTTTTACTCCATACATATTTATGAAATAATTAAAAGATAAATGGATTGTGGCCGTTTTATTTTATTACATTAAAAACGCTTCAAGTGGAAACCTACCATCAAAACTTTGGAGCGAATTTGTAAAAACAGTTGAAAAGTTTTTCCATATACATGTATACAGCGTATAAACATTTCACATTTGTGACCATTTTCACCTTTGGGGGTCATACAAACCTGCTTTCCTAACCTTATTGCAGGGTTCTATAGACTTAAATGCAATTGATATATTCCTGTCGATAACAAAGAAAATGAAAAAAAATTAATTAATGAAAACGAGTATAATACCAGATGTTTTACTCAACACAAACAGGAAAAATCACTCCGACAATTGTTCATGGAAAGAAACGTAATTGTCAATAAACGAAATGTTTAAAAACTGTATATAGGGTAAATTTGTATTAACTAACGAACTGGCTTGTAATCAGAACCAAAGTTACAATGGTTTTACCCTAATATCGTAAAAAACAACTTATCTCCGCGCTTAAACAAACATTGTAGAATAGCATGACGCACAGAAGGTTTATTTGGTTTACCACGGACTTTTCAATTTGATGTGTCTGTGTGAAACGGAAAATATGAAATATAGCTCATATTAGCAGGATTCGCCTGATTTATTCTCTTGAAAAATATGACATCGTACAAGATGACGAACGAAAACGGTGTTAACCTGGAGCTAAATGGTGGTACAACACTACAGGCACAATCAAACAAATCAGGCTTCCAGAATACGTCTGTTGTTGCGACATTCGACAAAAACCTGAATGACTTTTTACAAAAACACAGGCGCCGTGTAACGGCAGGGAGAAATATTGTGTTGTTGTTGTTGTACCTTGCGTACTATGCTTACGCAATGTACTGTAACTTCGGGGACGAAGGTTCCATCCGGCTCCCCCCTTTTCCCCCCCCCCCCCCCCCCCCCCCCCCCCCCCCCCCCCCCCCCCCCCCCCCCCCCCCCCCCCCTCCCCCCCCCCCCCCCCCCCCCCCTTACGGTATTCACCTGCTTCGGACTTTTGTGTTTAAGCTGGTCGACACTCAAGAAATGGGGAAGTTTTAAACAGTCATGGCAATCATATCTCGGACATCTTCACTCGGTATACTCAACCGGTAGGAGACCAACAATTATCAAATCGTATGTATTCTTTTGCAGTTACAATAAATTACTCGCAGTAATTTGACAAACAGTAAATGTTTACAAACACAACATTAAAGTGATATTGCCGTTCAAAGAGACCATCAAAATTTATATATAGACAGTAAAAAATACTGTTTCATATTCTTCGAAAACTGGATATTACAAAAGTCTAATCAAAGTATACGAATATGTTAGCGCTTTATTCCTATTGAATATAACTAGTAAAATCATGAAGACCTTATAACTATCCAAGTTAAAAAGTGATAATTAGTACTTTCATTCATTTTACTTCTTTATTACCAAAATGTCTTAGATGTACTAAGTATTAGATCTATCTTGCATGTAGTCGTCTTCCCGTGTATCTTATTCTTTCGAATCTTAGACAAATGAGCATGCAACGTTAATGAATAAGCATGTCATACAGAAGCAAAGAGTTTGGCGGATATTGCCTTCCATACATATAATATCATTTTTCTTGGCCATTTCATAATATGGTCATTTAGAACAGTAACATGACATTCAAATGACTTAATCTCTAGTTCCTGTGTTTCTAGAACATAATGAGACTGGCTGATTTTCGAATGTTTTCTAATTCTTTTGTCAATTCCGTTTATTTTATACCATTTCATTTCAATTTCCCGCACACTTTTCTTGGCGCAGTATATTATTACGAACACTATCGTTTGTTTCAGGTTCTTTTACCTTGTCTGGACTGCCCTGTGTGTGGTTTATATCGTTATTTATGTCGCTCTGAAGGATGCAAAGAACCTTCGACCACTCGGTGGTATGGCAGCCTTTCTTCTCGTGCTCTTTATTTTCTCCAAAAACCGGAGTCGGGTTAGTATTTTTGCAGCTTATAGGAAATCGGAAGGAAACTATCGCTTGAAAAATGCCAATTGGCTTAATTTCCTTTGTAAACAGTCCTTGGAATCCGTATACCCGAAATTTAATGCCTGAAACACATTTGAAATTCCTTATATGGTAGAATTGATATGGAATATTTATTTCTTTTCAACCTGAGTCAATGAAAACTTTAGTTCCTTTTTATTTCAGATAAACTGGCACTGTGTTTTTTATGGAACTATTCTCCAGTGTCTGTTCGGTTTGTTTGTCATTAAAACCAGTGCAGGTAAAGTACAAGTTTTACTTATATACATGTATAATAAAGAATTGTTTACTGGTTTCTGAAATTGTGCATAGTCGGTTCTGTGTACATACCGTCAAATAATGAGTCTTTTTCAACAAAAATACATTTTGATATTCTGCCAAAAGTTTTAAAAAATGTGGTGTGTGTGGTCGCTGAATTAAATATTTACTTAAAAGCCCGATTGTAATGTAACAGGTGACGTAAAAACATATGTATTGTAGATGAAGAAAAAATCGTGCGAGGTATTTTTGAAAACACTTAATATTCCTTTGGAAAGTGTTTTTTTTATACAAAAGCTGATAGACTATAGTTAATTAATGATATGTGCTGCAATAACAGCAGCTCTCGTTTCATAGCAATGTTTTACACATTGTACCATCTCTGGAACATATTCCGATGTTCTGAGATATAACCAATTTGATATCTTTCCTTTAAAAACAAACACCAATGGAAAAAAATTATTCGATTTTTGCCGCAGCGAAATTTGAAAACCGCACTTAAATTGAAAACATTTGATTGGTCAAAATATAGATCAGAATTCATGTTAGAGCAGCCACGCCGAATATTCAGTATCAAGTCACATACATGCAGTGTCCTGTACTGATCCATAAGCAGAACTATTTTCTATTTTAAATCTTAGGTCATCACGAAAACCGTGTCCTATTAGTTATTTAGCTTGGTGTAAAAACCTCGCTAAATATCTATTTTAAGATATTATATAATACAGACTTTAGAAATGTTACTCTCTTTGTGATATGGGTATTGAGAACAATTTCCTTTGATATATCAAGGACACTGATGAAAGAAACTACAAGTAATTCAAAACGTCTTAGGCAAACAATGCTTTTTTGTTAATTCAACTTACATGTATATATATTATAGCGTTCATCTAATTAGATCAACTATCAATTTTTATTAGCTTGCAGTCACTTGCATAATCATTAAGACCAAAAGTTATAAAAATATTTATTTTCCAACTTCACACAGGTTACGTTATTTAATGGTAATGAAACGTTTAAAAGACAGTAAACACGGAACATGTTACACCTTGCTGGCCAAGGTAGAAGAAGCTAGTGTATTAGCAACAATATGTACCAGTTTACCGGATCCATAGAAACGTCACGTGCGTAATGTTCCATTTCAGGTACAACTGTGATAATGTGGTTTTCAGACCGTTTGTCAGAGTTCCTTGCCTACAGTGATGTTGGGTCACAATTCGTATTTGGTGACACATTTCTTGACCACCAATATGCAATGCAGGTACCTGAACAGTAGTTTCATTTTCATCTACTTCCTTTGATACGTGTATCTCAAAACATGATATAATATTCTGCAAAACAGTTGAAATCCGTCGTCAATCTGATATTATTTATCCAGTGTTTACATTTTCGCTCTATTGTTGATACATGTAAGTACCCCATCCACTCTCAAGTATCAATGATTGAATAAACACTTACATACAAGATGCATTCTCCACTTCTAGCAGATTATTTTCTCAAAACGATAAAAGTGAGCTAGATAAACGTAAAATGATAAATATTTTTTTCAAGACGATCATATATCTAGAAATGTCTCACTTACACAAGGTGTGGCAATTTAGCGACCATTAATAATAAATCGCTAATTAAACAAATGTTTATGATGTTTTACAGAACTACAACAAATAAGAGTATGCTAATTGTACTGATGTTTGAAAGAGTTTTTCGCTGAAAGTTTAAATGTTGATCTCATGTGTTCTCCTTGCAGATCATCCCATCCATAATAATGTTTATCGCCGTCATCACTGTTCTCATACATTTTGGAGCTATCCAGTTTGTTGTGAGCCTTGTCGGAAAACCAATGGCGTTTTTTCTGGAAGTATCGGCTCCCGAAGCCATAAATGCGGTTGCAAATATCGTCCTAGGAGGGGTAAGGTTCAATTCCTGGTGAAACCTTTTATTTGGTATAAAGAATGAATATTCTTCTTATTGAAATAAAATATGAAGTGTTACTGTCGTATGTATAGCGCTCTACCTGATCCGATGTAAAACACGCATATTTATAAAGGAAGAATTAGTATGAGTTTTCAAAACGTTTTCTTTAATTTACCACAGTGTTTTATCTTGTTTCAGGCTGAAGCAGGTGGTACAGTTCTTGAGTATCTCCTGAAGATGCCGCCATCCCAGTTGTTTTGTGTTTGCGTTAGTGGGTTTGCCTCATGTTCGGGGTCGTCTTTAATCCAGTTCAGAGCATTCGGTGTAAGTTAAAAAGTGATCCAGCATATTTTAAAGGCACTGAGAACATTATCCATTTTTGTTCGCATGTGGGCCTTTCGATCAATCGCTAAGTCTAGGCAATATCTGTACTAAGTAGATCTAGCAGATTATCTACAGAATATTTTGTTGGTTACCATCATTTACTGTTACCTTAAATTTACACGTCAATTCAAGCTCTCAAATTCCATATAACCGGTTATACGTATACTTTTGATTTATAATTCTTACATGACATATTTTGTTTGTCAGTTAAACAAAGGAGGAAATCAGTTGTTTTATATATGCAATAACCTATGTTTTGACGCACTATAAATGTTTGCGTAAAATATAGCACGTTGTAGTTTTATCTTTTTCGGAATATTTAGGCGTGTGAGAATCGAAATAGTATATTTTAAGCGTTATTCATAATCTTATTAACAAGTCTTTGTCGTTCAGCTGCTAAGTAATAAACCACTCAGACCTGCCACCAACGACCTTCGTGGTTTATTACTGCGCATCAGAACTCCGAATCGTGGTTATTTGACGATAAACACTGCTTAAACGTATGTTATTCCTTTAATAAAATAATTACTAAACGTTGATGATGCTAACGTCCAATATATCTTCTGAATGGGTTCATCTCTAGCGGGTATTTTTTCTTCAAAAAGAATGATTGTGTGTGGGGGGGGTTGGATAATACATTGTTAGTTACTCTTTATCGTATAGATGAAGACTATCTTTTAATTAATTAACTCTGATCAAATTATGTTGATTCGTGTCACCCCTCTTAATATAGTAAACTAATAGTTTTGTCGGACCCTAACCAAACTTGGTCAAAATATGAAGGGTATAATATCTCGACCACTACTGGTACCTTTTCAGATAGCCCCAAGCATTCTTAGATTACACCCTTTAAATTGATAAATAAAGTATATACATATAATAACAACTGATATATTTAACTTTAAACATATTTTATGTTATAGTTACAATTATAAATAACTAAAAATATGCGACCCAGTGTTTTAATTATGTCTACTAAGGTCCCGTTGAAATATATACTTGCTGCGTCAGCAATGTCAGCACCAGCAGCTCTGGTTTGTGGGAAAATGGTTTACCCTGATGAAGTGGAACACGAGCTTGAAAAAGAAGTGCCGGAAGTAACCCTCATTTCTGCAACTGGTGGAAAAGTCTTGATGCCTTTAAAATCTGCCTATTCTCCAGAAAATTCAGCGGAACTGCAGAATGATAAAGAAACTATACTTGATGACAAACTTCTTGCGTCTAAAGAGTTACAGGATGAACAGGACGATGACATTGAAAAACTGTAAGTTTCTACGAAGTTTTCAATAATAGGGCCTACACTATCATAAAATCTAAAACTGCACAGCGTTCTCAAAATAAACTACAACTTCTACTGTGTAACGTGACCTTAAAAGATCTAGTTGCTTGTGTCTAATGTTTCTTTCTAAAAGTATCACTGAGTGAACTTTCTGTCTTTTGTAGATTTCCAAAACCGAAAAACGTAGGCGAGGCACTTGTATATGGTACCAAATATGGCGTGAAACTAGCTGCAAGTATCATCAGTTTACTGATCGTTTCGCTGGCTGTAATTGAACTTCTTGACAAATCTGTGGCATGGTTTGGTGACAGAGTCAACGTTGACATCACTTTAAAAGTACGTTCCAGTTGTTTATCATTTCAGATACCAATATATTTCCTGCGTTATAAAAGACAAGTAAGCTTCTTACGCCAACGTATTGTTCATGAGGTATTATACATGTTTCAATGTTCATTTTAACCAGATGAAAATACAGAACAAAATCAATCTAAGTATCTTGAATCATTGTGAGACAGAGATACCCAATGCTTAAAGTTTAAGTATACAGATACAAGTACTCGGAACAAGTAAATGAGTATTTAATTGACATCTTCTAAATCAAGTTCAGCGTTTCACGTTTTACTTTTCTTGTATATTCTAGCACTTTCGAGGAGTTCTCTGCTTGTGAGAAAAGCTCATTTGAACTACCTTTGAAAGAATGACTTCCACTAATAATACGAACACGATATTGAATGACTTTTGTGGGTAGCATACTTCTATGTCTGTGTTCAGAGATGTAATGAATTGTTTTCCATTCTCCTTTTTTGTTGTAACAGCTTAACGGCTAGCGAAGACTCCAAAGATGTTATGGATCTATCGAGATTCTAATACTTGATTACTGATTCAATTACAATGTATTATTATTTTCTTGTAAGAGAGTGTTTCTGTGCTATTTCAGAAAATGTTTGTCCTATTTGTTTTATCCATTCGTGTATCTTATGGGTGTTGATACTGAAGACTGTCTGAGAGCTGGCGAGTTATTGGGCCTTCGAACTTTATCTAGCCCTGGTATGCCATACATTTACCTTGGTCAAATTATACGCAACAAGGGGCTCGTGGCTCAGTACACAGCATTAGTTGCGAGTATGAATCAGACGTTTACATACGACAAAACAAGCGACATTTTTCTTCCGCTCTGGAACGTCACATTACCATGGGGGGGTCTTTTACGGTATGTGATTCTGATTAAAAACTTTAATGATTCATTAATACAATGTAACGAACAAAAACAAATTGGAGTCATAGTGGCAATGATTAATACATTATTACATGTATTTCATTATTATTTAGGACATAAAGAAATCGTAATTTTTATATTGTCGCGGAAACCTTTAATCAAAGGAGAATAATATTGAGCGTTAGATTAGGAATTGATAGCGTGCTATTCTTATTATGTACAATGTACTGTTATAACAATCCATTAGGATCATAAGTTGTTATCGGTATATATGTATGTATAAGAACTTAAAAGATTATTCGAGACTTCTTATGCATGACCGGTGATTTACCATATACATATTTTGTCTGTAGGAACGATCACTCATCACTACATACGCGCTATGTGGCTTTGCTTCCTTTCCAACCATTGGAGTGTCATTCGGGTTGATTGCAGCTTTCATCCCTAAGAGACTTCCCGAAATAACAGCCTTCCCTATGAGATTACTAGTGGCTGGTACTATTGCAAGCTATCTTACAGCATGTGTCGCAGGTGAGTGTGAGCATCTCGAGTGCCTCCTTATGCCTTCTAAGGCTAGAATAGTATAACTGGTAGCCTCGTTTCGCTAGTTCTAGTTTAAACATATCATTTTACCTTCTCTTTATTCTGCTATTGACAGAAAAGTCGCCAATGTTTGTTTCAAAGAAAATAGTTGCATCTATATAGGCTTTAAGATAGCACAGACATACCAAACATGCGTTTGAAGAGTGTTACTAGTATGTAAAACACTGATACGACGGCATATCTGTGTTGATAGACTTCTGACTTCTTCTAGTTAAGTATAGCTTCCATAATGTTAAGTAAATCTAGTGGACGTGACATTTTAAAAGATATGTTGACAGATTTTGAATGCAAGCAAGATGTCGTCGACAACTTATGACGAAAAACAAATAGATGTAAAATACCAGGTTAATATTTTCGTAGTATCACAGATTTTCATTCTGTATTTCATATCATTTGACTATAAAGAAAATTCACAGTGAATGGTTACCATGGTATCCTTGTTCTAAAAGAATTGATGCAGCTACATTGCTGTCAGTTGTTAATATACTTGTTTTGCTTCATTATAGGCTTACTTTCTTAGATGTCGGCGAATGGATACGATCAGCATATACCCGAAGAGAGAAATACGTATATCGATCGTTGAACATATATAACAGTTGAAGTTGTTCTTTTAATCTTCCCTGATTGTTTATATTGTATGCAGGGAAACCTTCGCTAACCCTATACTTTAATGTATATCTCATTCTCACTCGCCAGCAGCACCCACAAATACTATTGCAAGAAAGAATAGTATAACTGGTAGCCTCGTTTCGCTAGTTCTAGTTTAAACATATCATTTACCTTCTCTAGTTTCAGCTAATGTTTGTTCAAAGAAAATAGTTGCGTCTATATAGGTTTAAAAGATAGCACAGACATACAGACATACCAAACATGCATTTGAAGAGTGTTACTAGTATCTAAAACACTGATACGACGGCATATCTGTGTTGATCGACGTATGACTTCTTCTAGTTAACTATAGCTTCCATTATGTTAAGTATTTCTAGTGGACATGACATTTTTAAAGATATGTTGACAGATTTTGAATGCAAGCAAGATGTCGTCGACAACTTAAGACGAAAAACACATAGATGTAAAATACCAGGTTAATATTTTTTCGTAGTATCACAAATTTTCATCTGTGTTTCATATCATCAGACTATAAAGAAAACTTCACAGTGCATGGTTACCATGGTATCCTTGTTCTAAAAGAATTTATGCAGCTTCATTGCTGTCAGTTATTAATATACTTTTTTTGCTTCATTATAGGCTTACTTTCTTAGATGTCTGCGAATGGATACGTGCAGCAGATAGCCCGAAGAGAGATACATATATCGATCGCTGAACATATATAACAACTTTAAATCTTCTCTGATTGTTTATATTGTATGCAGGGAAACCTTCGCTAACCATATACTTTAATGTATATCTCATCCTCACTCGCCAACAGCACCCACAAATACTATTGCAAGAAGTGCTCAAGGACATTTCTCGCAAGTAATACACAGTCAAATCATTACAAGTAGTACTGATGAATAACATTACATGTAGTAATCATGCAAACCATTACAAGTAGTGTTTATGCGGAACATAACAAGTAGTACTTACACGGAGCATTGCAAGTAACACTAAATGCGATTTCTCGCAAATAGAACTCATAAAGACCCTCGTACGAGAAGGTACATGAAAGGTTACACACCTTTTTAAAATGAGGTTCTTCGTAGTAGCTGTCAATGGGTTTCTACGCATGACAACTCAAAGGATTCGAGACTACTACTCACAGCCAGCTGTCTATTGATTAGATTAAGCTGTTGCTACCTGCGCTTAGGATCACCAAACAACATTTTGTTCAATATCATGTTTTTGACATCATTAGAGTTTTACGGCACACAATAATTGTAATAGTTTGTTTCATTATTAATCATCATGGCTTCGAATTAAAGAAAGATTACTATAACCCAAAAGCATGTATTGTACTTTTATTCAATTTCAATTTATTCATTCGTATGTTTCAGCTGGAACTGGACCTCTTTTTTATTTACTTTCTCTCACTCGGAGTATGCCATTTACAACACAAAATGATGCCTTACAACAACTTGACACTGTAAAAGGAGTGCAGTTTAGGGTCTGCTAGAATGTTATTGAAGAAAACCACACATAAAAGCAAATGGTCACCCATCAGTGTGCTTTCCTGTTACCACTACACCCCCTCAGGCTTTCTTCTGTCTTTTTGACTTCGAACTAAGTCTACCCCTACTTCTTTTTGGTGATTCAACCCTCTCAGACAGAGAAAATTGCATTGAAACTTGGTGTGTAGGTAGCTTGCATGGAGACGCAGCTTGGAATTGCATTTGGTGATACTCGGGTTCAAGGTCAAGGTCACTGCTACTAAAAATAGAAAAACAGTTTCCGCTCAATAACTCCAGTAAGGAGTGACCAATTGCAATGAAACTTGGTGTGTAGGTAGCTTGCGTAGAAACGCAGCTTGGAATTGCATTTGGGGTCACTAGGGTCAAGGTCAAGGTCACTGTTACTAAAAATAGAAAAACAGTTTCCGCTCAATAACTCCAGTAAGGAGTGACCAATTGCAATGAAACTTGGTGTGTAGGTAGCTTGCGTAGAAACGCAGCTTGGGATTGCATTTGGGGTCACTGGGTCAAGGTCAAGGTCACTGTTACTAAAAATAGAAAAATGGTTTCCGCTCGCAACTCAAGTTATGAGTGACCAATTGCAATGAAACTTGGTTTGTAAGTAGCTTGCGTGGAGACGCAGCTTGGGATTGCATTTAGGGTCACTAGGGTCAGGGTCACTGTTACTAAAAATAGAAAAATGGTTTCCGCTCAATAACTCAAGGTAGGAGTGACCAATTGTAATGAAACTCGTTGTGAAGGTAGCTTGGATAGAGAGGAAGCATGGGATTGCATTTGGGGTCACTAGGATCAAGGTCAAGGGCACTGTTACTAAAAATAGAATAATGGTTTCCGCTCAGTAACTTGAGTTAGGAGTTACCAATTGTAATGAAATTTGGTGTGAAGGTAGTTTGCATGGAGAGGAAGCTTGGGATTGCATTCGGGGTCACTAGGGTCAAGGTCACTGTTACTAAAAATATATATTGTTTTTTTTTGAAATTGTTTTGGGGTCAAGGTCACTTACTAAAAATAGATTTTTTAAATTATTTTTTTTAGTTTTTTAGTTGTTTGAAGCCAAAAAATAAAGGTTTGGGTCAAGGTCACTTACTTAAAACAGATTATTTTTGTTTTTTTGTTTTATAATTGTTTTAAGCCAAAAAAAATTTTTTGGATCAAGGTCACTTACTAAAAATATTTTTTTTTAATTTTTAAATTGTTTTAACCCCCCAAAAAACTGGGGTCAAGGTCACTTACTAAAAATATATATATTTTTTTGTTTTTTAATTATTTTAACCAAAAAAAATTATTTTTTTTGGTCAAGGTCACTTGTTTTTAAATTATTTTAAGCAAAAAAAATTTTCAGGTCAAGGTCACTGTTACTAACAATAAATGAAAAAAAAATACTCAAACGAAAAAAAAAATCTTTGCAGGGGGAGGGGGGGGGGGCGGGTCAAGGTGACTGTTATTTTTAATTCTACAATTTCTACAGGCGCCGTTTAAACCTGCTTTGGCGGCATTGCCGCGTCTTCTTGTTGTTATGACCTGTTATCAAAAATTATATTTATCACGCAAAATCTTCATACAACATTTATTTACATTTTTAGGGGCCTAAAATAGAATAAATACGGTATTCGTAAAAAAGTGATTTCAAATTACTTCTTGTGCATCGAAAGATAGTTCTACATTTCAAAGGAGAAAAAAGATAAAAACGACATAAATATAGCTTTATAATTATCTTCATAAGACTATCTATGAATGTTTTATTGTTTCATGTTATGATATTACTTTGCAAACAAAATTTTTGCAAAGACACACGAACGAATTTCCAAGTAAAACACAGACACGGCGTGGGTACAACAACAACAACAACACTGGAGTATTCTAAATGTAAACAAACGAGGAAATTGAGAGTTGGTGAATAGTGACCGTAAAGGCAGTTTTCAACTTTTGATATGTAGCTGATAGGTTTCAGGCCATTTCAAACACGCATTAAGAACTTACTGTGAAAATTTGGAGGTGATAAAAAAGGGGAAAATCAACATTTTCTCATATTTTGCTTTAAAATTGCTGTAGATGGATAGAAAATGATTTAACTAAGAAACTGAATACCAAAAAATAGAAATAAAAATGCTACAGGCAATTTTCGATTTTTATGATGCCGTGCTCTTTGTTTATTTATTTGGGCAGTATTTTAATGCAAGAAATACATCATAAACCATGATTTGTAAAAGAAATTACAAAAAATGATCAGATAAATGAAATATTTTGATAACTTTCTCTCTGATTGTTAAACTGGAAGTAGTCCGGCATGTGGTTACAAAGTGTTATCATGTCACTGACGTGATAACATTTTAAAATATCGGACAAGTATTATCGGTCATATTTCATTCTAGTTGCATGACTAAATATGTTATCAGACTCAGACGGAAAGATTAAACATAGATGTACCCAAACTGATTAGAGCATAATACTTTAAATTATGTAATATATGTGCTAGGTGGACAAATCACTAAAAGGTATAGTAAAAGATTGTTTCTTTACGGTAGAAATGATATCAAACTTCTGTCTATTCCAACGGATAAATTATAAGAGTAACAACACAAAATTTTTTTGGTCGCTCACATATGTCTCTGAATATAAACAGATACTGTTAAAGCTGAAATGAAACTAAATTGTTCAAATAATTACTTATAATTAACTTGTTTATGAAGTAATGTAAGAACTACACTGTATATTATGACGATAATGTATAACTGATGGGCTATATAAAATACAGCAAGATGGGTGTTCAGTAGAACACTTAAGTACAAAAAGGGGCATGACAATGTCAAATACGACCTTGATTTACAAAATTTGGTGTCATCACGATCCTTTTGTCATAAGCAATGTAATTTGATAAATTGATGAAGAAATCTTAAGAAATGGCAAAGTTACAGACAACGTTATGTTTTCGTGACAAAACCTAAGTACAAAAAGGGGCATAACTCTGTCAATTATGACATTGACCTACAAAATTTGACAGCATCACAACCCTTTTGTCATTAGCAAAACACTTTGAATGTTTAATGAAGAAATCTTAAAAAATGACAAAGTTATAGCCAACGTTAAGTTTTTGTGACCGACCGACGGACTGACGGACGGACGAACAAAACGATCCCTATGTTTCACCTTTCTCCGAAAGGGCGACACAAAAATGTATTTAAAAGCAAATTGTCCTAACTTAGACACAAGTGAAAAGTTAAGAACATTAGATTACATATGTCAATCTTGTTTGGTACTGTTTATTCTTCATAAAACAAAGCTTCGAACATATGACAGACTATACAAACAGATTCAAATTATGTTGAACGATCCAAGATTACTACACCATATGTGGTTTGGTTTTACTGAAAACTCAGTCTCCATTTTGCAATTTCTTAATGGTAAGTGTGTCCTTCGTTCTAATACACGATGTGTTACAAATAGACTGGAGTCATTTTGAATAGAACAAGTTGTTTACAGGAATAATTAGCGGCAGTGATAGAAGTAGTGAAAGTAGACATGGTATAGTGACTGTCGTAGTTATCCCAATGACTATGAATGAATGGATTGTGTTGCGTATCGACTCCGAAAGTCATATAGCGGGCATTAAAATCATTTGCAGTGAATGTTAGGAACCAGATCGATTTAGTTTCGAGAAATTATAGTTAAGAAAGAAGTATTTAGCCCGAGGGCCAATTTGAACCAAGTGTGCCAATATCGCCTTAAGGCACACCTGCCCCGTATAATTACCTTTTTATTGCATATGTTGAACATCAGTTTTGCTGAAAATGGGAAAAGATAAGACAAAAAGGTACAAAACGCACATTCCTGCAATACTTCTACTATTTCATAAAGATAATGCCATTGAATGAATAAATTATTCATACTATCCACAAAAGCAAACGTGTCAGTTTCCATATTTCGGTGCTCATTAAATAAAGCCTAAATTCTAAATTCAATAAACGTTGAGAAAGAGACTTCTCTGTCCTTTCGGCGGCCATTTTCCGTTACGTCTACGTTGTCAATTACGTCAACGTTTTCACGTGCTGACAGTCTAACGTTGCTGCACAGTTGACCGGAAATAGCCTCAATACGAATTTTCTGGCACACTAGCAAGTGTGCCGATATCAGTTATCGGCACACTACGTCACGTGATCATTTTATCGGCCCGTATCACCGACTATCAAAGGCCAATTTGATACTATATATAGTAACATATGCAATAAGATGTGTTAATGTTAGTGAAGCAAACAAGTCTTGACTTATAAATTTTGAAATCATAGTTTATCAGAAAGACCCATTTCTTTGATGGAGGTAATAATCGCCTTAACGCTGATATTTTCAAACTCTTAACCCTGTAGTTTTTCGAGCGAACTGGTTCAAAAACAATGTAATCGAAAGAGCCCTTCCCCCTCCGACTATTCGTAGCTACGTTGCCAATTACGTCAACGAGGTAGTGGTGATAGTAGAAGAAAATGTAGAATGATGAAGATGTAGCTGTAATGGTTGTATTCATGCGCAGAATTGAATATGATAGTGTCTTTTTCAAACACACGATATATGTTACGTCATATTTAGTTACAGCTAGGATTTAACTCATAATGCAACTTTTGAAATTATAAAGCAAATGATATTGGTGTTTAGAAGCACATGCCATTTCCCGGGCTTGTTGAATGTTGTTGTTATATTACCTTTCAACTGGATCATCATAATTTTAAAGAAAGACATCTAACATTGTGACCTTGGAACATGGTGGGGGTAAGAGTGAGGTTGGGTGCGCACCATAAACCGGTTTAAGCTCCCCAGTGGTGTTTTTGCCACTGACCGTTCCAAGGCGGTGCCCCACTGTGTTCCGTTAATTGTTCGTTTTGTCCTCGTGTGTTTGCTTTGTATGCTTGTGTGTGTTGGTAGTGTATGTTTGTGTGTGTACTGATTGTGTGTGTGTGTGTGTGTTGTGTGTGTGTGTGTGGTGTTGTTGTGTGTGTGTGTGTTGGTGGTGTGCACTTCTGGGTGCTGTGGGGCTCGTTTTGGGGAGGCTGCGTTTTTGGTACGTGGCATTCCCTGTTTGATATTATTTTTGTGTTTATACCTTAAATGGAACTGCAGTGACACAGTAGTAGCGCGTATAGGAAAATTAGGACCAGTTATGGCAAGATGACGTTTTTCTTCGGTTTTCATCAGCAAAGGTTTTTACATATTTACTCTTTATGTTATTCGTACTGAAAGTTCTGCATTTTCGTTATCGTTTTCCTATTATATTTTAGTAGATGTGTCCTGTTCTTGTTCCTTTCCGTAGCGGACGTTTTGTCAGGGACGTAAAACTTTTTTTGTATATTTCAGATGGCTGCTTCCTATGGAAAAGAAGCTCAACCTGCAGATAAATCAGAATCAGAGCACATGGTTGTGTGTGCTATTGACTTCGGAACTTCATACACTAGATTTGCGTTTTCTTTTAAGAGTGACTACAAACGTATCCTTCTTAAGAAAAGAGAAAATCGGGCATATGGAGAAAAGGTCCCAACTTGCCTATTGCTCAAGAAAGATAAGAAATTTTACAAATTTGGGGATGACGCCGAAGACAAATACAGGGAGTTATGTGAGAATGAAGAGGCTGACGATTATTTCTACTTTGAATCTTTCAAAATGAAGCTTTACGAGACAAAGGTGCTGTTAACACATCTTTTGATACAAATGTTTAAGTCTTAAATGCTTAAATATTTTAAACAGTTTCATCTTAGTTTACGGAAAATCATGAAATCTGTTTATGTTCGAATTTTGATATTAAAGGCATACCCGGCTATTAGCAGAATAAGAGATCTTTTATAATAAATCGCTGTCCACCAAGAAATTATTAAACAACTTCTATTGAAGGTTTTATGGAATTGCGATACATGTGGATACGCTAATTTACAAAAACTTTCCTGGAATTTTCATTCGAATCTTGACTAAGTGTTTGTATGGTATACCTCTGTAAGTATTTCAGTTTTTCCGAATCGAGTTACATAAATGTCGATACGATATTAATAACAAAAATATACTGCCAAAGAAATAAGTCATTCACCATATGTTCAAAATTTAACTCCAGACCATAAAGGAAGATGTACAAATTCATGATGTGAAAAACAACCCTTTTCCTGCCCTCGATGTTTTTGCAATGGTAATTAAACATCTGGTTGATGAGATAGAAGGGGGAATTAAGCTTAGGGTCACTACTAGTCTCCAACCGTATGACATCCTTTGGGTTTTCACTGTACCGGCGATTTGGTCCGATTCAGCAAAATGCTTTATGAGGAAAGCTGCGGTTAAGGTAAAATACAAGTTGATATACTAGTTGTATGTTAGGATAAGTTTTAGAATAATTACTTTACGTTCTAATATTGATAAATTGATAATGTTGTAAATATATATCCTAAATTATATTAATCTATATCATGTTTTCCTATCATTTTAAACGTGAATATTATTATAGATCGGTTCGCTATGGATAATACAAAGGAGCGCATTTTACGAAGATATTATTTCCAGGAGAAAAACCTCACTGCTTACGCAGGTTCTGAAAAGATAATTAGCGTTCTTGGTTAGAAATATCTGGGAGATTTTACGACTACTGACATAAAACAATGGTCGTCATTTCGAATGTGATGTCCTTCTAAAAATGCTTTAAAAATGTAACGCTTACTCGTGCGTTACACACAGATTGAAAAATGTCAAACGGTAGCATAATACACTTACTTCCACATTTCAGCAACACGTTAACAGAATAATTGTAACGTTTCACGCAAATCGAGAACTTTTCATTTAAACTACAAATGACAGCATTCTCTAAATATTTGTCCTTAGACTCCTCCAAATTCAGCCGAAAATCGACCAAAACCAACTGCTTTTGAGTCATTCTTGCTTTATAGGCACACTCAGTTTAATTCAGTTTTGGCGTCGCACCGTTTTGTGATTTGCAAGTGTGTTAAGGAAAGAAATCAGAGAAATGGACTAGTCCAAAATAACTACATATGTGTCTCCAAATAAGCTGTTAAAATTATCGTGGGTATAACATTTAATCGAACTTATAAATGTGCTACCCTGCCTTTTCAACATATATGAGGCACTCCTCCCTACTAAGGGCAAAGTAATCATCCAGGGTGATACCCCTCCCCCTTTTACCACTACTACTGCTCATAGATACCCATATTTTATCGTTCATGTGTAAATAAAACTATTACATTTAGTTAGTTGTTCAAATTGTTACATGTTGTTAGTAATGTTTTTTGTTTGGTTTTATTTCACCGTTAAAGCGTGTTCAACACACTTTATAACATAGTATCATATTATACTACTCCAGTTCCGCTGTTATAGTAACTTATCTTTAATCATATCCTTAAGTACCATAAAACATAACTGTAAATTGAACGTGCAGTATACATTTTTAGTGTAATTGAAAATCAAAGTAGAAACGTTTTGTTATTCTACTTTAAATTGTAACCTGGTATTATAAAAATAAACCCAAAAAATTTTATTTTAAAAAAAAAAAAAAAAAAAAAAAAAAAAAAAAAAAAAAAAAAAATTTTATAAAAAAAAAAAAAAAAAAAAAAAAAAAAAAAAAAAAAAAAAAAAAAAAAAAAACCAACCCCCACAAAAATAAAAAAAAAAAAAAAAAAAAACCCCCCCCCCCCCCCCCCACCACAAAAAAAAAAAAAAAAAAAAAAAAAAAAAAAAAAAAAAAAAAAAAAAAAAAAAAAAAAAAAAAAAAAAAAAAAAAAAAAAAAAAAAAAAAAAAAAAAAAAAAAAAAAAAAAAAAAAAAAAAAAAAAAAAAAAAAAAAAAAAAAAAAAAAAAAAAAAAAAAAAAAAAAAAAAAAAAAAAAAAAAAAAAAAAAAAAAAAAAAAAAAAAAAAAAAAAAAAAAAAAAAAAAAAAAAAAAAAAAAAAAAAAAAAAAAAAAAAAAAAAAAAAAAAAAAAAAAAAAAAAAAAAAAAAAAAAACCACCCCCCCCCCCCCCCCCCCCCCCCAAAAAAAAAAAAAAAAAAAAAAAAAAAAAAAAAAAAAAAAAAAAAAAAAAAAAAAAAAAAAAAAAAAAAAAAAAAAAAAAAAAAAAAAAACGTACAGAGTATTGTAACTGTTGCTGTTTACTATCGTAGTTTTACTGTTGCGTTCGATTAATATAAGTTGCTATTTCAAAACTTTTTTGTGTTTTATTCTTAAATGAAATTAAAGGCAAACTTAAAAAAATTACCTTGCCATAGAGTTTATTGTTGATTTATCATCCGGTTTCTTAAATGTGTTGAACAAATATCGCAACCAAGACCCGTCAACCGATGATTATGACGACTTTCAAATGTTTCTTAGGAAACGTACTAAGCGATAAATGTTGAAGATAATGGGCTCTGTGATAAACTTCTGGCCCGTGGCTTTTGGCCACGAGGAGTGACGTGTCAACCATGGCAATCACGTGCATCCTTTGTTAAGGCGCGTGAACAGAGTATTTCATCTCAGCAGCGTAAAAGTGACTTGCCACCAAGGCTGCAGAACATTAATCGTGAAGATGGTGATTTCTCATACTTTTCAAATTCAAACAAATTTGCAGAACTTGACGTTGACATTGATTAACATGTTTAACTGCCAAATTTCACTTCGGGCATCAAACTTAATCTGTATTATACTCCTAATGATTGATTATCAGAATTTCAAAATGATGTCATGGAATGCCACGGGCATTATGTCAAGTAGCAGTTATCTATGTGATACTCTCAGAACATTTAATGTCGATTTTTGCGGGATATCTGAACATTGGCTTTTTGAAAACTGTCTACATTTTATTGAGTCAATTGACAGCAATTATAAGTCGGTAGCTGTGGCTGACAAAGATTGTAAACTTAATAATAGAAGGAAAGTTGGTAAAGGTGGTGTTGCTATCCTCTGGCATGTAAAATATGATATATACGTATCACAACTGAACAAAGACGATGACCGTATCATAGGTGCACAGTATCAAGTAAATGTTGAACAATTTCTATTCATGTTTCAAGTGTACTTACCTTGTAGTAATTATCTGATACAATTGTATAGAGATTATATTGATAAACTTTATAACCTGTGGAACATGTATTCTGAACTACTGTTCGATTTCGTAAACAATGTGTTTATAAACATAGGTCATTCCATTTATTTTATGTATAAGGGAGTAAAGCATTGTTGTATATAAAGATCAATATATTTAGTACATCACTAGATTTATCACAACTTCACAACCAAAGACGTACTGGTACAGTGGTATAGGTGCTGGCTTCTTACGCTTGTATATCGCGGTTCAATCTCCGGACTGAGCTGTATTTAATTTTTCATTTTTTGTTTTATAATTTATGTTTTTTTTGAAACAATCGTAACACTTACAAAATATGTATTATATCTTTGTTAAAGATATTTTATAACATTTTATTAGCTCGACTATTCGGAGAATATGGAGAGCTATTACAATCACTTGTGCGTCGGCGTCGGCGTCAGCGTCAGCGTCGGCGTTGCAGCTTTGGTTAAAGTTTTGCCTGCTAAATACTATCATGCACATATCTCAGTAACCACTGACGATATTGATTTGAAACTTTATTCATGTCTTTAGGGGTGTCAAACAATCAAGACAGATAACTCTTGTATTAAGTTAGTACAAATTATGGCCCTTGTTCGACTTTGAAAATTTGGTTAAAGTTTTGCCTGCTAGGTACTAAATTTGTTTAAAGTTTTGCCTGCTATGTACTATCATGCATATATCTCAGTAACCACTTATGCTATGGACTTGAAACTTAATTAATGTCTTTAGGAGTTACACACAGTCAAGTCAGATTACTCTTGTATAAATCTTATGCAAATTATGGCCCTTGTTCGACTTTGAAAATTTGGTTAAAGTTTTGCCTGCTAGGTACTAAATTTGGTTAAAGTTTTGCCTGCTAGGTACTATTATGCATATATCTCAGTAACCACTTATGCTATGGACTTGAAACTTAATGTCTTTAGGAGTTACACACAGTCAAGTCAGATTACTCTTGTATAAATCTAATGCAAATTATGGCCCTTGTTTGACTTTGAAAGTTTGGTTAAAGTTTTGCCTGCTGGGAAATATCATGCACATATCTCAGAAACCACTTATGATATTGACTTGAAACTTTGTAAGTTTGTTAAGGTATGTCACACAGTCAAGTCAGATAACTCTTGTAAAAATTTAGTACAAATTATGGCCCTTGTTTGACTTTGAAAATTTGGTTAAAGTTTAGCATGCAAGGTATTTTCATGCACATATCTCAGTAACCACTTATGGTAGTTATATCAAACTTAGCAATGTTCAGGGGTACATTTTGTTTCAAACAATTAATTTACCAAAAATTAAATATATAGTGATAGGTTTTGACTTTGTTTATGATTCAACTTTCCTAGTTAATACTTAATAGTTAGCGGAATTTTGTTTTGCTATTGCACTGATAAAAGTTCTGTTTTATTAGCAAGCACCTACAATAGTCGAGCGTGCTGTCTTATGGACAGCTCTTGTTTTATTCGTGTTTATAATCTCTTTAGGGACAACACATGACGTCGACACAAAACACGGCAAAATATACGTCATTTCAGTTACATTATTTTTTCTGGTTTATCTTAACTTGTTGTTGGTTCGTTAAAGCAATATATAATGAATTCAAGCTAGAAATACCAGTATTCGCGTGACATTCTTTGATCTGAAGATCTTCCGTTTTAAAAGTTAGGTTAGATGTGATGTATCGTCCACTTTTCTTATAAAAGAGAAGATGGCAATTTAAGTGGTTGTATGTTGCACCATTACCATACTACAGAACAATTTACGCCGACATTTCTTTTGCTGATAAAATATGACTAAATGAAAAGGAATTGACTTCAGCCAGAAAAAAGCGAAGAAAAAAAAATTTAGTCATACTAGGGCTCGAACCAGGAACTTTAAGTAACATAGTACAATGTTATACGCTCAAATATCTCGGTTTTAACCACGCGGCCAGTGTTGCACGATACTCTCGTACCAAAACTACTGGTATACATTAAAATTGATTGACCCGACTTACCGGGGCACTGGAGCAGTCTATTTTAAAAGTACAAAAACACGTATGACCTAGAAATCGAACTGTAGATATTGTTGTTGTTATGGGTGACTACAATGCCAAAGCTCAAGTGAGTTCACGAAACGGTAGAGATATGTTTCTTGCATATCGGATCGGCATTTCCGGTGATTTTGCCCATGCCGGAAAAACCGGTCTGGCACCCCTCCTATGCCAGACGACTCTCGTGAATCACTTTGACGTAACGTTATAAACATTGTGACGTCAATTTCCCAAACACAACGTCGGAAAATCGTTTGTTTTTTATGATAATTCATCATTTTGATAAGTTTGCATTAAGAAATCTACTTTAAAATGCAAGACGGCATGCAAGAAAAAGTTTCCATCATGAGACACTTGGCTCAGATGGAAATATCCGTCACCCGGGTAACTGTTTTACGGGAACTCGGCAGAGCCTCGTTCCCGCCAAATCAGTTACCCTCGGTGACGGATATTTCGATCTGAACCTCGTGCTCATGACAGAAACTATTAATCTATCGAAATGTTTTGCTGACATCAACTTCGCTGCTATTGATACATTGTCATTTTGTACTGGTGCAAATTATTCTTTTGTATCCTATGATGACAAATATGAAACATTAATTGACCATATTTGTATCCCTGTTGAAAAGATTGACTGCGAGATCAGGTTGTGAAATTAAGTTTAATGACACCGTTTACCGAGACCCACATGATATTACTAAGCAGTGGAAACTATATTTTGAAAATCTCTATCAACGGCATGCGATGACAATTTCAAAGCTTATGTGGTTAATGAAGTTAATGCTATGAACAATAATCTGAGTAACATTTTAATCTCAGAGACCGTTAATATATCTCCAGATACAGTTAGGAATGTGTTGAAAAGTTACAAACGTGGCAAAATGTGTGGCGAAGATGGAGTTTACTACGAACACTTGATTCAGGGTGGTGTATTCAGCGATGATTAATTAAGGCTATATTCCATCAAACATGAAAAATGGCATCATTGTCACGTTACATAAGGGCGGAAATAAAAGAAAGGATAATCCGAATAAATACAGAGTTATTAGTCTTACATAAACAATTTTGAAAGTTTTCGAAAGTATTTTCTTGATGCGTTGTAAATCAAAAATACAAAGTAATCTTAATCAACAGCAGGGAGGTTTCCAGGAGAAACTCAGGTGTATTATGACGTCTTTTAGTTTTCGGGAAACTATACTTTATGCAAAAGAGAACCATAGTAAACTTTAGAAGAAAAAAATGACGTGACAATGTTTATAACGTTACGTCACAAGTAATTCACAAGTCTTAGAGTCATCTGGCACAGGAGGGATGCCAGATCGACTTTTCCGGGATAAGAACAATCATCGGAAATACATGATATTCAAAAATACAAGTTTTTGAATTGCTGAAAAGACTTTTAATAATTTCATTGTTTGAACGTAAAAATAATTTTGTGAAATATATACATGTTGTGAAATTTTCTATGTGTTTTTTAGTTTCTTCGTGTATATTGTATTTACTTCAGATAGATCATTATTAAGATTCACTAAATTAAACTGAAAGTATTTAAACTAGATATTATATTGAAAAAATTGGCGATATAAAGAAAACAATTTTGTTTTGTCATTTTGTTGAACTGACAATAGACGCTATAAATGATACAAAATAACGTCCACTGACTGCCATGCTCAACTATCAAATTATTTTGTATATGAATGTCATTTGAAGAAAGTTATGCTTTTATGTTTTTGTGCATTAATGTAAATGAATGATATTTTAGGCAGGTATTGAATCAGAGCATCTGATGTTGTGTTTGGAGCCAGAGGCTGCATCGCTGTATTGCAACGTCCAGAAGTCTTGCGTGACGGCATCCCATGACGGTCAAGTTGATTTAAAAGAATTTCCCGAAGGACAGAAATACATTGTTGCCGACTTGGGAGGTAAGTTACGTTTTTATAAGTAATAACATGCCAATATTCCTTTGTACAATTTTACAGGACTTTAACATTGTTGGTCTCCTCGGATGTAATATGCTATTTTACATCAGATTTTCTCATTTGTTCAAAAGAGTTATAAACTCAACCTTAAAATAGGACTACAGAAAGATACCTTCTCATAATTCTGACGTAATAGCTGAATGTATATAGCTCCCTTCGCAAACATACTTAATGCTCTTTAGACAAAGTTTTGTATCACGTAGCATCAAGTGGGGCCTATGCAAAGAGGAAAGCAACGGACACTTGAAGCTTAATAGACAAACGCTTGCATTGTTTCATCATCTTTGAAGACGTCTATCACATTCAAATTCTCCACATTAACTTTAGACGATATCAATTCACGTTGACACTTAAGTCCCACTTCAGTTATGACCCACATATGCTTCTCTCGTATTATGACCAACTTCGTGCTCGCTTCCTAACAAATGCTAAGCACTGAGGCTAGCAACAATTTATTTACTACATGTTACACGATTGCGTTACAAACACATATACATACGCCGGTATGTGGGTCCAAGCCTTTCAGTGCTTCCAGAACTTTGATACTCTTTCAGCTACGTGAGAATTAATTTAGTAAAACACATCTAGTTCCAGATTTCAACACAACAACACTGGTAATTTAAAAACGAAGGTACTTAATTCAAAAATATTATTTAGTACAAACAGGATCACATCATATAAAATAACACAGATTCACATTGATTAAAAATTCCCTAAAGATCCTTATATATTTACATAAGTTTATAGTGTAAACTTACCATTGAAACAGTTTACGGATACGTCCGGTTTTACAGTTTTTCAAAGGCCATACATAAATTACAATGAAAGGAGAACTTTCTGCGCTTCATGCATATTTTACGATTTATTGTTGAACGAAGCAAGTTATAAGGCTCACACTAAAAATATTGTTATGCTTAACGGGTTTGTTGAAATTTCATTTTTTTCTGCCAACTTCATCTATTTCAGGTGGAACTGCTGATTTATCGGTTCATGAAATTTTACCAGACAGACATCTGAGAGAAATAAGAAGGTCTGATGGCGGAGCATTTGGAGGAGGGTTAGTAGATGATACCTTTTTTCAACTTCTCGACGACATTTTTGGAGTAAACGTGATGTCACATATACGCAAAACAGCGTTCAACGATATTTTGGATCTGAAGGCTCACTTTCATCGAAAGAAAAATAAGTTTAACCCATTTAAAGACAAAGCTGATGAAACATTTAATATTAGAATTCCAATTGCGACTCTTACAACTTCTTTAAAGGAATTGTGCGACGGAGAAAGCCTGGAAGACAAGATGACACAGGCCACTCAAAAATTTAAAGGCGAAGTGTCATTTCCTAATAAAAAATTAGACTTGGTTCTCAGCAGCGCAAAAATGGAAGAATTATTTGCAAAATCTGTAGACGGGATTGTCTCTTTCATCCAAGATATGAGAAAAGAAGATGAGCTTGGAGAAATCAATGTGATTTTGCTGGTGGGAGGCCTTTCTTCATCGCCATACATTCAAAATGTCGTCAAACGAAAAATACATGGTCTCAGAATATTTGTTCCAGACGACCCGTCCCTAGCAGTTGTACAAGGAGCTGTCCTTATGGGCCATAAACCTAAAACTATAACTGAGAAAGTTGCACGGTATTCATATGGCTTGTCTGTGTTGCGAGGATTCCGCGAGGGTGAAGATCCTGATAATCTGAAGGTAGTACGGGAAGGCCAAGTTTATTGTTCATCTATTTTCGAAAAGATGGTAGAAAAAGGAACACACTATAAACCTGGAGATGAATTCGGTGATGTTGTCATGAGTCATGTCGTACGTGGAGTTCAAAGTTTGTTTGAAACACTTCAAACAGAAGTTTATCGATCAGAGGAAACTGACCCAGTATATGCTCTTGAAGAACACGGATGCGAAGTTGGTGCAGTAATTGAAATACCACCTCCAGAAGGTGAATGGCCATACCTTACCATGTTTGTTCCAAAAATGTTTTTAGGACTCTCCGAGATAACAGTGAAGGTATACAGTACTGACGACAAGGGGAGAGGCGAAACGCTTGAGTCAAGACTTGAGTTCCTTTAATACACTATGACAAGTAGAACATTTTTATCATTATAAGACAAAATTACACAAATGTATAATTAATCATGACATTTTGACTATCTTTTTTGTGCAATGTGCTTGCCTGTCACTTGGAGTAACTGTATTGTACATATATCTATGGAAATAAAATGCTGATGGTTGGACTAAACTTATTTGTGCTGATCTGGATATCATCTGTTATACCAGTGAACACTAGTGAAAGACGCAAAATAAAACACAATATCAAAATTGTTCTTTTAAAAGCAATTGAGTGCAAGTAATGCCCTAATAATAAAAAAATGAGGAAAGGTTCTAGGAACTGCCAACTTGTTTTCGTGTTGTTTAACAACATGGAAAGTTAGTCAGCTTTGCCGAATGAAATTGTTCTTCGTTTTATTCCAAATGAACTTTTTTCCTAAATCCAAAATGTCTCAGAATTATAGTAATAGATAAATAAAGATTAATGGTGTAAATCACTTTTGAAACACATATATTCACCATTATGAACGTTTTCGGATTAGCTTCACTCTCTTATTGGGTATGCGCAGTGCCGTATCCCGAATGTATGGGGTAAGTATTGAGTTATCTTTTTGTTAATTGATATCATTTTCAACACACACCGCTTTAATTTGACATAATAATTGAAACTTAATAATCGTTTCAACTTTGATTTCCCAATTAAGGTTGATAACAACGTTTCAAGATTTAGTACAAACTGCAGGCAACCTCTAATCTAGTCCACCACCTTGAACGATGGCCTACCAGCGAGCTACTTTGGGAAACAATAGTTGTGTATATTAGAGTGTACTTAGTATGCACATGCACAATTGTCTAACTCGACATGTTCGGTTAAGGAACCTCTGTTTTCTCGGGCTATGCGAGTACCTTATCCGAAAATGCTTTATATTTCCAAATGCCATTGAGATAACTACTCTACATTCGCATTTACTGTATGACTCGCCATCTTCATGCATTGTGATTATTCTATCGTTTGTCACGTGACCCGTTGGCTCAGTGATATTTTTCGCGACATAAGGTGGATGAAGTATCCAGGGGAATCTACTGCTATCGGAGTTTAATGGATTGCTCATATTTATTACTGTAAATAAACTATTTAGTTTTCAGCTTTATTGTAGTGTATATTTACAGTAGAATGTTTACAGTCATATAGAAATACCATGGATCAAAATATAATTCATATAGTTAAAACATTGTAACATTTTTCGAGGGTATATGCTTCACAATGTTAAGCTAGAAAGCGGCTAACTTGGGTTTTTGGTAAGAAAATATAATAATGCGTACTGTTATATATATGAAGTAAACCCATCGACAAAGCGTCACTGAAACCAAACCAAAAAAAATAAAAATACTTGAACTAGGTATTTGGAAATCAGGTCAGATAAAACTATTTATACAAATTATATGTATCATTTAAAGGAAATTTAAAGACATTATTACTATTTCTGAAGACTTGAGTAGTAGGCCAAATTTATTTCCATAAGCCTGATTTTTATTTTTTATGTCATTGTTTATAGTCCCGGTCGGCCTTGGGATTTCTCCACGGGTGAACTTGCCAAGAACCCAATATGAAGCTAGGGCATACAATGCCTAACAAAATTTGAAAAGTTAGGGAGGTTTTTTTTACCTGACTGCAATATCCGGTCAGTTTTGTCTAGATATGTTTTTGTGAGAAAACGCATAGTCCAATAGTATAAAAGAAAGTTACTAATAAAGAGAAGGTCAAGTATTTGATGTATGATTCAATACAAAGGTTGATTTATTGAAAAAAGAAGTCTTATTTAACCAGTTATTTTTTCTTATTACTCGTTTTGCTTGTATGTTTTTTTTCGTTTAATTAAGCGTAACACCCGGTCTAAAATACGACGTGTATTGCCAGAACGTACCCTTTAACATAATAACGCAATTAAACGCCTCGATAAGTATGCTTTGTAAAGGCCTGTTTTAAGGTCAGTTATAAATATACCAATCAGCGTTTATCTTTGGTCTTCGTCTTTCACGTTGAATACAACGAATACGCCAGAAGAAATGTGTTTTATGTTGCTTTTATAGTAAAATTATATCCTATACTACCGGCATGCTAAGGCGAGCCGGCATTATCACTTGGCTCTGTTGCCATTCTCGTGTCATTTGCGATTGTAAGAGACTTCAAACAACCCTAGTTAATGCTTTCTAAACTAATAATTTTATAGAAGTTTTACCCTTTTCATTCCTTTGTTGAGATGTTAACTTAGATAGAGATATTTTCTCGAGAAAGAAAGGAACGTCTCTATTGTACGAGGCCAAATGTTTAAAAATATTATCAATCTCAAGCATACTTCATATGTCCAGTAATCATACATTTATAATAACTGTTATTGAAAATTACTGCACAGAAATGATAGATACAAATTTTATTTTGAATTCCTATAAATAAGCTTCAACATGTTCACCTCGCTGTGAGAAATAAGTTAAACAAATGCTCTCTGTTGAACTTCGGTCACTACGATAATTAAGGATTTTAGGTTGTTTCTTTGAACAGATGCGTTATGCAAAACCAACAAGTGTCTGATTATTTAAAAGTAAATAGTTACAAACATAGTGTGTAAGTTTATTAGAAAAGACTCATCATATTTACATAAACAGACAGTACATACAATTGTATGATCCATGTATTCTTTCAGTAAAGAAATAACTTTTAAAAGCATAACACATCACATTTTTCTTCTGTACAATACTTTCTTTATAAAATATAAATAAAACCAAGACGGCGTATTACTCATAAATAGTTAAAACCTATTAATTGAATAGATGTATATGTTGAATATCTTGGCTCCTTGTCCGCTCAGCAGTAACATCATTTCTTTTAAAAAGGTTGTTTTTCTCTTTGTTGTTATTGGATGAGTTTAACACCCGTTCCAAACTTACTATGGTCGTTTTAACAAGCGGACAGTTAACCTTACAATCGTTTCTCGGACGAACCAGTACTAGATTCCTACTGTCAACATTTTCGTATAAAGAGACATGGTCTGTAGCAGGGCTTGATCCAATCACAATTAATCTTTGAGATATTACAGTTATTTCAAGTCAGCGATTCGTACCAGTCGCCCACGAAAGCGGACTAGTTGTGTTTCCCCCTTCATCGTTTTAGACCACCAAGTAAGTAGTTTCTAGATGTACTTCAAAATTAGCATTATGGCTACTTGATAACAATCCAAATGGACTTTCTTATAAGTTATTCTTACTATTTATCTTTACTAAGTAAAAGCAAAATAGATTCATTTTAGTTTGAAATTAGTAAACGTGTACAATGAGTTTATACTAAAATTGAAAAAAATGTTCCCATTCCGACAGATGATTGTGCAGTGGTTGAAAATGTGTTCAAAGGGTTTTTATTTAAGCGATATTATCACACAATGTTAGAATGGACTTGAACAGTCAAATAACAAAGAATAACAATTATACACATGCACAAACACAACTTTTTTATGGTCAATTACCAAATTGCAGCGAAAAGCATTGCACAAGAATATGCTTGTACGAAATGTACAGTATCAAAATATTATTATTTAACTTTGCAATATTACACTCTGTATTAGATCAATTGCACACATGATATGAAACAGGTAGAGCTAATACAAAGCATAACTGAGCCAATATAAGAAAAGCAGGGCCAAAACGAGAAAAGCAGGGCCAATATGGAATTCAAGCATTCTGATTGGTTTAAAAGAGAGGGCCAATACAGAGAAGTCACTTCCGTTAGATTTTTAAAAGACGCCATTTTGTTTCTAGATTCATGCTGATATCGAAAAATGACTGTAAAATTTCTAGTTTTGAAATAAACATAGGGTAATGGGTATTCATTTTCTTAGTTAGATCATTTTCTATCCATCCATAACAGTTTTGAAGTAAAATTCGAGAAAAAATTGATTTCCATTTGTTCATCCCCCTCCTGTATATTTATTTCTTCTTACTTGTGTGAAAATGCGATTCAAACGGTAGAAAATAAATCTACCATGTCCATTGAGTTGTGGATAAGTAAATCTCACCCTCGGGTTGAGATACGTCCAAAAAACTCGGCGAGCCTCATTTTTGTGACGTATCTCAATCCTTGGGTGGGATTCCTTATCCACAACTCATGAACATGTTAGATTCTCTTTTAATTCTTGTGTATTTAGCCAATATTGTAAAGTTGAATAATAAAATTATCATTAATCAAGTGATTTCATATTGGCCTTGTTATTTGTCCTCGAGCAGTCGTATTGGCCCTCGGCCTTCGGCCTTGGGCCAATACGACCACCCTCGGACAAATAACAAGGCCAATATGAAATCACTTGATTAATAACATTATACTATTAACAGAAACAATATGTTTAACATTTTCATTCTGATTTACAGCTTGATCGGCAGCTACTTTTAGCAAACATTCTGCACGACATTTGAAACGTTTATTTGTCACTTTATAATGTTTTGGGAGTAGTTACAGTATTTGTTTTTCATTTTAAACATACCTTTCTTCAAATGTAAGTGTAACTATGCCAAAAATATATTTGCGAAGATATTTTCAATATTCAGTAAAGTCTGCATTAATTTTCTAAAATATTTCGACGAGCGTTAGCTTGTGAGGTAATACGAGGCAATCATCACGTTGAAAAATTTCCGGAGTTTTAAAGAAATAGTTGTTACTGCACTAAATATATTGTTTTCAACGTTAAATTTTGTCGTCATGTTGTAGACATCTGCGATAGACTTTACTCTTCGAAACTGGTTTTGACAGAATAAGAACACGAAGACAATCATAATTGTTCATGCATATTAATATGTAATTAGTAAATTAAAATGGCCGTGAACATTTGAAAATAGCATACGAGTGTTTGCAACATTCGTGAGGCTGCAATGGCAACTAATATTATTATATTTACAATTATATAGTTCAAACATTAATGTAGGAGTTCTTTAAACTTAAGATCTTGATTAGAATTCGTTGGCAGTAGCACTGTTAAATAACACAACTAACTTCTATTGTCAATTACCTTCAGAACGTAACCCGAAATAGTTTAGTTAAAAACCATTTTCATGCAATGACTGAGTTTATATTAAATATCTTGTCCTAAAATCATTCTAATCCGTTTGATGGTGTTTAGGGTTTCCTACAAATTTAGTTCTGTAAGACAATTCCGTAATGTAATATGATGCTGGATTTTGCAGAAAAGGAAAAAACTATCGAAAAACGCACTAGCGGTAGAAACAGAAATACAAAAAAGTACTTTCTCATACAATTTATAGTGTCTATGATACTGCCTTTATGCGCATATGCACTGTAAATGACATATTCACAAACAAGTCAGACAGTGGAAATTGATGTAATAGAATGGATGTACTTGCATTATGATGCAAAATTACGTTTTACTTTGAAAAGAAACCCTGCTAATTTACAAAGCATTGTCGGCGAAAATATTGTTCATGTAGTACTCCTCAGTTGAGGCAACAAAGACTTTAATGAGTATAAAGGCACAACTATCTTTCATCAAGTAGACGCACAGTTTACAAAATACATGCAGTAGTCCCAGTTGAGGCAACAAACAATGACGTTAGTGAGTATACGTGTAAAACTATTTTTCATCAAGTAGAAGCACAGTTTACGAAACATCAGTGTTGTCAAACGCACAGTTAACAAAACATCAGTGTTGTCAAACGTTTATCGTTTGTAATAGTAGTTGTCGTCATTTAACGAACATTTCATCCAGCTATGAACGTATCTCGACCCGTAGGCGCAGCAAATAGTCAGCACAGCGTAGCATCTGCAGATAAAATATTAGAATATGCATTACGATATACAAATGATGGCTCGAGGATATGAAACGGCGAATTTAGCATACCCATTCTTCTTGGAAGTTATATAGTATTATTGTTGTACAAATGTCAGTCTTTCATTCGTCGGTCAGTTTGTATGTGTATTTCCTACTTTCCGCTCTTTGACTTAATTTAACTTCATTCTTGGTAACAATATTTATGGAAAACATTCAGTTCAAGATAAGTTATTGTCACGATCGGACGACAACTTACAGCTCTACTACTTTAAATTGCTACAAATTGAAATTCGGTATCTGCTCTGAAAAATCTTCGAACTATGATTTATTAATTTGAAAGGGACTTTTACTACGGATAGCAGATAACTCTTATTTTGATTTTGTGGTTTCATGGTTACTTCCCCCTTTAGATTACTATAAATGCTTCAACACAGTTTTCTCAGAGTTTCAATCTAATCACAATATAACTAATTCTTTTGCATTTCAAGAATTTGTGACATGCCAAGCGAACACATGAATGTCCAATAAACTACAATAAAGAAGAAAAAAATGTGAATACATCACATAAGCGATACCTCGAGCACGCCACACAACGACACAGAACAATCACATCCGTTGATAAGTTATAGACTGAATCGAGACCAAAGACAAACTTTTAAAAACAAATTTGAAAAGAAAATACTTACATGGATCAAGTCCTGCTAAGTCGGAGATAGACGGTATCTGCAAAACAGTAAAATACTATTGCATAATATGTTTGGTTTCACAACTGAATGGTTTCGTTATTTCCGCATACACAGTAGATTTGCTAAAACATTTAAAGGCCAAAGAATCCCGAAGTATTTTCGCATTTCGTTCCAGAATCAAGATGGATTGAACGCTAAGTTAATGAAATTGGTTGACAGTTTGTTTTTGTGCCAGACTAATGGATCTTTATATTTTTATATTTCTTTGCAGTCCGATAAAGCAGGACTATTTAAAAGTTGACTGTAGTACATATATGTCATTGTTCCAACGACGTACAAAGATACACCTTAACCAATGGACATTGTCATAAATAAGTTAGTGATTGATTGTCAAAAAAAGCACTTTTAAGAAAATACTAAATGGACCCTGTACTGACTAAACAAGATATGTGTGTCAGCCGTGTCAGCCCAATTTGATATATCTGTAACACAATTGAAACCATAAGGAATAAAACGACCGTGCGACCTGTACTTCCATCTTAATCAAATCCCGATATTGTTTTATTCTTAGGTTTTGCATGCTCATTTAAAATACCAATACCAGTACTAGACTCCCATTCTTCGTGAGAAGATGCCACCTTTTTCATAGCAAGAGTCAGGTCGTCGCAGGGCTGAAATCAATGACCCTCAAACAGTGGCATGTTTAGCGATTTCATATCAGCGGCATTAACCATCCGACCAACGACGCGGATCCGATATTGTTGAATGTGGTTTTCGAAATCAAAACCTTTCTCAGCCAATTGTAGCCTTATATATTATAATTATGATCATATGTGTGGTGCAGACTAAGTTCCTAGGTGCGAAAATCACTACCATGTTTTACCTGGCAAATAAAGCAAAAAGGGTCCTTTGGAAAATCATAGTTTTCGCTCTTTGATAATTCTCTTGACTTCAAAATCTATTCTAAATTGCACAGCACAATCTAAAAGCATAATTTAATTCTGTAACGGTAAACGATTTCGCGATTTTACAATCACAAAATGTATTTGTTTGTTTATGCAAAACCGTTGAAAGTGAACAGAGTGACATACGGTGTGTACTCATTGTAAAAAAGGGCAGCATTGACTTTAACGGAAGAAAGATAAATACTGTATACATAATTGTTGTAATGTTTTCATAGAATGGAAAAGGGTCCATACTAAATTGCACGAATAGATGGTTTAGCGTTTATCTTTAGGGCAGGAACAAAGCCAGAACCTTGTTGATTTTAGCGCAATGATGTTTAAAAAAACTTACAAATGTTTATTTGACATTTAATCAAGCATATAATCATAATGCCTTTTCTGCTGTAAGAATACTTTGTTGTTGTCTATTTCTTGTTATTTCATAGATTATGCTTGCTTTCAATATAACACCGATTTCAAGATGCATATGATTTATCCTTGGTCACGGACCTGATTAACCACTAGAATGATATCTACACTTTTATTACGCGATAGAAACATTTAGAAATAACAATAATCGCACCAAAGGGAAAGTACACACTGATGTCAATCTATATTACTTTAAAATATTTTATTTGTCATTTCAAACCTGCACAATAGACAAAGTACGCATGGTTTTTTCTAGCGCTGTAGTAATGTTGTTCTTAAGATATAATTGTCTAATTGGTGCTTCCAATGAAGTATATTGAATACAACTAGTGCTCGTACAATTTGCACAAGCATATTTTATGAAGGAGGTGTAAAGAAATTTATGAAATTCTTGTCTGTTCAACTGTTTATTAATTGTTATATAATATATCATATATAGAAACTAACTTACCTCGTAAATACACGCTAGTCAGCATGTCTTGATTGTAAGCCCAAACAATCCCCTTACCCCTTCCGTTTGGAGGTAGTCTTGATTTGGCAAAGTGAGCCAACAATTATCCAAGTAAATTGTTGATCCGAGAAACAGGTTTTGTCCTTGGTTTAAACAAAATGGGGGCCCTCGTTTTCCGGATGCTTGTCTGTTTTGATACATAATGAATAGCTACAAACAATAGTTTTATTAGAACAGTAATTCAAAACATCAGAGATTCTTTTAAGATCGTTTGCCACAAATTTGCATCACAAATCAAAGTCCACCCAATTAACCATAAAATCAATCGTTGACGTTGTCCTTTTACATATCTTGCACGTTCCCTTGAACACACATTACAGCTATCCGTGTCTTGCTTTTACTTCCCCCCCCCATTTTCCCCCCCAATTTTTGGTCCCTAAAAAAAAAAACAACAAAAAACCCCCCCCCCCCCCCCCCCCCCCCCCCCCCCCCCCCTTCATGAAGCATATATTTAAGAATAGCTGATAATAGTAAGTCCAAATAAAATCAAAGGACGTACTCATTTTATATACACATGACAAGTCTCCAGAATCATGGCACAAATAGTGAAGCATACACAGAGTAACATCAAAGGAAATAATAGTTTTATGCACCTTTGTAAATAACATGAAATAATTCTTGCAAACATTTAAACAAGTTGACCTATATGCGTCATGAGCATTTTTCAAGAAAGATATCATAGCAAAAAATGAAAAACAGTTATTCTGAAAATATTCGTGTTCCCTTGAAACTATTTTTTATGTATACTGATCTGCATTGTTTCAAATTAAGAAAAGTTCATTGTTTGCCCCCGTCAGTTTAGTTTTGTAAGAAACACCTGGCAACACAAACCTGCTTGAATAATTGAAAGGTCCTTTTGGGTCATTAAATACCATATACGTTGTTGTATTATCATCTGCACTTGATACATTAGGTGGGGAAAAGTCCGTAGTAACAATTGTGGAGTCAATTTTTGCATTGCCAAGTACATCATGGGCCCTTACCCAGACCTTGATCTGGTCACCTGAAATTTTTAATGTGTTTGAAAATACAAGTCAAACAAAATAACAATACATATGTATTATCATAGACACCATAGATACTAAGGAAAACTCAGAAAGTACACATAAAAACTGCAAATTACACAATAACATAGTTTAAGAAGTACAGACTTTTATCTGAAAACTGTTTCGTATTAATCGCCAAAAGTGTATGTTTTGCCTATCGTGTTTAAAATTTTTTGAATTAACCAAATTTTGAAAATTCTTTTGAATCTACAAAACAAATAAAACAATGAATATGATAGAGCACTTGTCTAGAAAAAATAAGCTAGAAATCATAGAAACAACCTTTCTGACAAATTTCCAGGATATTTGGGCTGAAAATGTTACCTCTAGAGCCTTAACAAGGCTTTTCCATATTTGGACTGTGTGACCTAGTTTTTGACCCCAGATGACCCATTAAACTTGAGCTAGAACAAAACAACCTTTCTGAAAATTTCAGGTATTTGGCTGAAAATGTTCCTCTAGAGGTTAACAAGGTTTATCCATATTTGGGCTGTGTGAAGGTTTTTGGCCCCGATGACCCATATTCGAACTTGGTCTAAAATCATCAAACACCTTTTCGACAAATTTCGGATATTTGGGCTGAAAAGTTCTAGAGTGTACGTTTTTCCATACACGCTGTGTGACCTATTTTTGACCCCAGATGACCCATATTCGAATTGAGCTAAAATCATCGAAACAACCCTTCTGACAAATTTCAAGGATATCTAGCTAAAAATGTAACACTAGAGTGTTAACAAGGATCCATATTGGGCTGGGTGACCTATTTTTGACCCCAGAGACTATCCGAACTTAGCTAGAAATCATCAAAACCCTTTCTGACATTTTCAGGATTTTGGGCTGAATCTACCTCAGTGTTACAAGGTTTTTCCATATTTGGGCTGTGTGCCTAGTTTTGACCACAGGTGACCCATATTAGAATTTGAGTAGAAAACCCAACACTTTTCTGACGATATTTAAGTCCAACAAATGTCTCTATTAGCTTAAAAATGACATTCGTTAATTTCTTCATGTGACTTACAATTTTGCATTACCTAATCCCCTTTTTCGATTTCGTCCATATTTCGGCGAACTTCAGGGAATCAAGTTTCGATTACTTGAGCTACAATATCTGTTCAGTCTTTATGAATTAACTTGTAAACGGATTAAAAACTATGTTACATAATTCTCTGAAGCAGAAAATAGTATAAAATTTAATAACAAATAAACATCTCCAGCCGCGACTATTCCGGCCCTTACATAATTTATTTTGGCAGCCAGGACCACCAGACTAGATGTAATCTTTCTGCAAAAGCTGATGATGAATAAGAAATAATTCAAGCTTATTAATTGACAGTAAAGTACAATAGTTCGCACAATGGCGGTAATGAAAATCTCAACCGTCTTGAACTAATACAGTACAATTAAAAATACTGTGTAATGTCAAAGTACAAACCACTGTTAATTTTTTCTGTTATTGTAGTGGTATCGCTAAGCGGCTGGACATTCTGCCAAGTTCCTTGTGGCTCATTTAAATTTACATTGCGAGCATATTGATACTCAAACTTCACAATACCATGGATATTTCGAATGGGAGCCATGGTCCTTTGTCCTTCGTCGTCATCGAGTGTCGGGTCAACAAACCTGATAAAATACAAACGATGGTATCCGATAGATAAAATGTCTAGGCATTAGATCAATTAGATAAAAGTGATTATAAAAAAAATACATGCACTCTGTGACAAGATTATTTTAAAATTATATTCAAATTAACTCCCTGAATTATCAAAAAAAAAAAAAAAAAAAAAACTTTTAAAAATTTTTTTAATTTTTAAAAAAAAAAAAAATTTTTTTTTTTTTTTTTTTTTTTTTTTATATTTTTAATAAAAAAAAAAAAAAAAAAAAAAAAAAAAAAAAAATTTTTTTTAAAATTTTATTTTTTTTAAAAAAAAAAATTCAACCACACCGAATGTCATAGAAACAATGAGACACAGCTACAGATTGGGGAAAATGTTCTGAATGTATTTTAATCTGGAAAGATACGATTTTCCTTCTTAGTATTTTTTGGATTGCGTCAACTGTTTTCGTTTACGCGCTTTGCAATTTAGTTGAAATTTTATAACATTTCGTAATTTCGTGAACGTCGGGCGACAGCCACATCAGGAAATGCTCGCACGAGACATGTAAATAGAAAAATAAAGCCTAAAAGACAACATAAGACATACTTTTCAGAAGATAGGATACCATCATCTTCTAAATTTTGGAACTGTGCTTTAAATTGTAATATCCGTCTTTATTCATGAAGTAATCTGTCCAGTTAACTATAATTTGTGTATCTTCGCCTGGAAAGAATAAACACTTTATGTAAAACCGCATGAATTACATAGTTTGCTGACTTCTTCTACACCGGTGCAGATATAAAAGTTTGATGGAGTAAGCTTCGTTCTTGACAATCTCCTCAGCTTCATAACGGACATTTTTCTCTCCAAGACATCAATAATATCCTCAGTTACATTCTACTTAGCTTAAAACACTTCAGAAACATGACAAAGAATCACGTTCTACTGAGCTTTACCTATTTCAGACCTTGAGTAATTTACCAAAAGATAGATGTTGATCTATCGTAGGAACAAACGGTACAGTATTAATCTGCATTCGAAAAAAATATCTAAAACGATCACTTTTCAAGTTATACTATCGTTCAAAATTTCCATCTTGAGTTATGGCCAAGAACGATGCTTGAGACGAAGTAAATACTTTGAAAACATGTGAATAATGAGATATGCGGAGATATTTCTCTTATATAATATAACCTATCAGAAAGGCTTGATGTTTAATATTTGACTTGGATTGGCAAACACGATTTCCACTGATTGCCTCGATTGGTATAGAACTGTAATACAGAATCATATAATTATTTAGGCTGTAACTTTGGCAGTGTTATTCATTTAATCTGTATAAATCAGTGATTAATATCTGTCTTAAAATTATGACGGTCACTTTGAAGGTTAATATCACTTTAAGCGACACAAAAAGTGAAACGTTTACTATAGCTGTACCGAGAACTATATCATGTATATAAAATAGTTTGGAATTTATATTGTGGTACACTAAAACGAGAACTGTAAAATCCCGATTAAGAAAGCTACGTCTTGTCATACTCGAATTTGATTAAGTAGCTCTTCATTTTAGACTGTCATTTATTACATGAAAATGAGTTCGAAGCACTTAGATATTTGCTCTGGCAAGTTTGTTACATACGTCGTTGGTCTGACAATAAAAACGTACCTTCTTTTCCTTGATGCTGCCAACTAAATCCAGTGTGGTTTTCTGCGGTCGAAATATGGAGCCCCGCAGGACTGTCACTGTTTAACTCCACATCAGACACCTTGTCATAGACAGCAAATCTTCTCGCTATTCTTGAATTGTTTGATATGTCTCTCACTTCAAATAAAATGCTAAACAACAGAAGATAACTGATTCATATACCAGATTGTGAAAAATGTGATGTGAAGTAATACATAATTTGGCTTAGTACAAAGTGTCCTATTTATTGCAATAATTATTATACAACGCGTATATCCAAGATATACTGAATTTGACCAACCTGTATACTCCTGGTTTTTTAGGCGTAAATGTGTGGTTATGAACAACATTTCCCATATGCATGACCCACGCCTGATCCATTGGTCCTATTGGATCCAGTTCGGTAAGCTCTAACGTGGCATCTTTGACGACAAGTTTATGAAGTTCCAGGTAGTACATCCACATCTGAGAACCATATTTGTCATCTGTCCAGTCTTTCCAATATACGGCAATAGGATCCTGAAATGATACAATACACGACAACATACATAAACATCATAGTGGAGATAGTCTGAATAACACAATACACAACAGCATACATAAATATCATAGTGGTAATTGTTAAAAGCCTTATATTACATTAATTAGTGTACTAGGACACCATGGTGTTGTAAGAACTTACAACTTTGTATCCCATCGATACTGACTCTAACCCTTTCGTTGAACAGATAGGACTTGATTCACCACATGTATCAATGGGTACTTTTCTGCATGTAAAAAAGTAGTCCATTTGAAAGGTCATGGTGAAGGATTCAGTTCTTTTCAAATGTTTCAACGATCCAAGCCCGGAATGACTGTACTACAAGTTTTGCAGAATGTTTTTAGTTCTACCAGAGGAAAAAGGTCGATAGCTGACTGAATGAAATCACAGCCTGCGGTTTGGGATTAAGCTGCATATGTGCATATTCTATCAAAAGATGTTTTATCTTGTTTTAGATCAACTGATATCGTAACGTTCAAAGTTGTGCTACTGTGATCGCCGTCAGGTAAATTATAGTCAATGCTATACTATATCATAATATATTTCCATGTTTCACTAAGACATCCATGCCTAAATTTAATCCGCGTTAACTTAGTGTCCGTCAGTCCATTGTCAAAATAATTCGTTGCTTTTTCATATCATTTGCACCGAAAAATCCTTTTCAACACTATCTAAATTTAATGATAAAGAATCCATTCCAGTTTAACAGTGAAGAGATTTGTATTCGCCTGAAGCATTGTATGTATATGTCTGTCCTGCCTAAAACAAGGATAACTTAATTTGTTTTACTAAAGGAATCTAGTTGAAATGTAAACGTAATAAATATTTATAAAATGTTACCTTTGTAAATTCAGGTCCAACGTCTAACATTGTAGCGTTTTCTCCACAAGCTGTCAACGTGTAGCCATCTACTTCAGGCTCTGAACAATGTTTTGGTGCTTGGAAATCAAACTTGAAGCAAACCTAAAATGGTAATAATTAATCCTTTTGTCATTCCAAATCGATATACATCGTAACGTATGCTAGCAATTACTGCAATCGTGAAAAAAATGACAAATTTCATAAAATTAACAAAGATAAATTAAAGTACAAATGTGTATGGAATATTGGTTTATATAAATAAGTCATTTTGCAATATATCAAGAACTAAATTTGTTTTTAAAAATGATCATTTTATTTAACTTATTTTTGATGCAACAAAATGCTTTTATCATTTCAAAAACTTTATGCCAACATTTCATATTTAAATTCTTTTACCCAGAACATTTTTATTCGGACTAACGCCGAAAGTTCGGCACGGTGCAAAGGTGTTTTGAACACTAGTTATAATTGTTAATTGTTTATTTTCACTGCATGGCTACTTCAAAACTGCATCTAAGTTGCATGTAGAGGTCTTATACTGCCGTTTTTCGTTTGATTTATTGTTATTTCTTAATTTGGACACTTGAACTTTTGAATAGATGGACATGTGTAGACGTGCTTTGTACTTTTGAATAGTGACACGTGTAAAAATAATATTTCCGTCGTATTTTGATATCATCACTTGAATCATTTTTACCATAGGCATCTGAATTTTGTTCGGAGTCTAATACTGTGATATTTGTTTTATGTATGCCGTCTATTTAACATTGCTTTGCTACATGGTTTATTTATGATGTCCTCCAATTATGTTGCGTATCAAAACAATATTCTACATAACATCACTTCCAATGAAAAGTGAAAACAAAACTGAACAGTTACAAAGTTGGTACATTTTTAATAGGGGCACTAAGCACAAACTGTGCAATGTAACACTTAAAGCATGCATATCATAGTTCAATATGAGTTGAAATACCATTGAAAGTACTTATGTCTTACATGTTTGTAGCTTGTTTGACCTTGAAAGTATTCTCGGGGCTGCAGATTTCCATTCGCGTTCCGTATTACGTATCCTCCATTCTCGGCTTTAAAAGTGCCTTTCAATCTGTTATACAGAAAAAGCGAAATTTCAATATTTTAGGTTATCGGTTAATGTTGCATTGTGTAAACATATGTTATTAGATGCTGTTTAAATCTTGATTTTCGCTGAAGTATATATGTATACTCATTAAACATTGCAAGACTTAAGCTGAAACTGCTCATTGTTTGTAAGGACTAACATTTATGCTATCACGGTGGGGAATCAGGTGCAAATAATGCTAAACAAAATCATAGATACACAATTTCGAATGCAACTTGTATTTTTAGTTTGGTTTTAGGTCATATGCTTTAGGCCAAATGCTTGAAAGAAGCTGAATTTACCCTTACTTTGTACAACACATGACTCCGGGATTACAACTTCAAACGTTAATCTTCTGTTTTGTTTCATGACCGAAGGTATTATACTTTTTTTGACAATGTTCATAAGGATTTTACTCGGTACTGTCACAAATAAGACAGTAGTTTCTCAGCTTCAAGCAATAGAGGTCGGGGGAATACAATAGATGAGAAATAAAAAAATTAACTGTACAGTTCAAACAAGGTAATCATCATGTAGCAAGAGAAGACTGTTAAAGACCGGTTGCTGGGCCAAGTTTTGCATGGTATTTCTTCATTTTTTACGAGGAATTGTTTTAAACAGGTAAATCAGTAACTGGTACGCAAGAAGCAATTACTTTTGGGTCTTTAAACTTTTGCGATTATATTCACTAATTTCTTCGTATTTAGTTATATCATCGTTAAGCAAGGACCACGTGCTTGTTTCACTGCTCGTAGTATACTCAGTTTCCATGTGATTGCGAATAAAGTATTGTGGTCGTCTTGTGTCTCAGCTTAACAGTAAGGAGATTTTTATCATTCAGCCTAGTAAGCTAAGAAATATCCTATGGTCCTTGCATTTCCTTTACCATTTCTTCCCTGAAATCCAATACTTAACAGAGTATGAGAAGGATCCGCTCCAAGCCTTTATGTCATTCTTACAAGATTCCAACTGCGTTTTCCCTAAATATTGATAGACATGTGAAAAAGTCTAACATTAACTTGCCATACAGATTTTTACTGGAATACTTGTACAGATGTCTCGATATATATAAAATCAGACTTAAAACAAATCTTTTCAAAATGCATGAAGAACGCACCACTGGAGGGGAATACAAAATACAGCTTACGTATCAGCATGTTCAATTAGTGTCTTGAACTCTTCCAAATTATTTGTACAGTTTAATATATCTACAGGATTATCCGGACTACTTCCTGGGCATGTTGTGTCGTACTTTTGTGTCGCGTGTTCCTCTGTTGTGAAAAAGAGAAATAGATATTTATTCATACTCCACTAAAAAGTCTTAAATAGCACCTCTGACATCACAAATACTTGACAATTACATGACGTTTTGTATTGGAAATACTATTATTACTATTATGTAACTATATACAAACGCTTGCCTCAAATATTGCGGATAAAATACTACTTTTATGGCTGAAAAAGAAATAAGAGGGCCAAGATGGCCTATATCGCTCACCGTGCTACAGTACAAGGTCAACAATCGCGTCGCGGAAAGGGTCAATTTTGGCCGGGGGAAGGGGGGGGATGTCATGATTTAACCAGTCTTGGTAGAGGTCTACTAGCAAATTATACAGGCTAAATATCTAAGTTCTATGCCTTGTGTTTTCATAGATAAGATTTTAAAAGGTTTCTTATAAGCTTATGTAAACAAAATAAGTGACCCCCCGGGCGATTTCAATTTTTGACCCGGGGTCATGATTTTAACAGTCTTGGTAGAGGTCCACTAGATACTGCTACATGCCAAATAAATAATCACCGGAAATGTTTTCCTATTTGTTGGCTATAGCAACCAGAGTTCTATATGGACTGGCATTGGAAATGTTGGCAGACCTTCATACAAGGAGCGTTCTTGCCAAGACTTAGTTTCATCAACACTGGCTTAGTGATTTCAGATGAGATGTTGTTTAAAGGTATATAATTAGAATTTTGCCATGTAACAGATTTGTTTGAAACTTTAAAATCTTATCATTTACACTCATTTATGTTCACTTAGCGCTTAATTCAAGTAAGATTTTCACTGGAGGTATTTTTAAAATTTGATTTCCCTATCCTGGTTGCCCAACCAAGATAGAGTTATTTTATCATAAGTAAAAATTTGATACACATACTTTGCCTAAAGAAAGATATACATGTAAGACGTATTGTATCATATTTGTGAAATATTTGCCTTAAAAATTATATATTTAGATGGAATTCATTAGAAATGCAAGTTTGAAAACTTATTATTACCTCCCTTTACCTATCTTGGGTGCGCACCCAAGATAGATTGGACATAAATGAAGTCAGAAGCTACACGTAGTTTTAAAACTTGCATTTTGGTTCAGAATGTTAAAATATTTGTATATCTATCCAATTCAAACGTAAAAGTAGAAATTATATTGAAATAAAAAAGAAAATACTCAACGTTTTAAATACTTTCATATTAAAGGGAAGTAATAACAAAATTTTATAAAAGTTATTAAATGTAAATTTCTTATAGGGATCTAACTCTATGTAAGGGGTCTTTTTGTTCATTAAATAAATCTCTAACAGAATATACAAAAATTAAAAATTGTCATAAAATGTTGCTTAAAAGCAATTGACCACCTTTAAAGGAAATGTTGACATGTCCAACGTACCACGGACGCTGAACGGTGAGCGATCCTAATTGCTCATCCTAGCAAAAAAAAATTACAAAACGCGACACATTTCAGGCTAAAGAGAACACTTGCAGCTACGGATTGTTTTACTGATTATCATTGTTTTAACTGTATATACTGCTAGAGAAACCATTTATTGGGGGTAAGACATGATTACAATATGAAATTTTGTACATTGAAATGTTACAAGTCGGATTGCGAACGAAATTTTCAAAAAGAAGCTACATATTGCTCACCTCCCTTGTAATTGATCACCCTCATTGAAACACTGCCTTTAGTTATTCCAACTTTTGTATCGGAAACATAGCCCGGTCTATCCAATAAAGGTTCTGGTTGGTCGTACATTACTTCAAACTCGAAGTTCATTTCGTTAAAAATTCGTTGATTGCTCCACACAATGAGTTTTGACACTGTTTCGTCGTTACCATCGAGCAGAAAATTATAGAGAAGTGTGTTGTCCGTTCTCCGAATGTGTTGGATGATTGTTGTTGATCTTCCAATAATAGGTCGATTGTGAGATGCAACTATGTTACAAATATAACTTTCGTTTTAAAACTGCATAACATAGTCGAGGTATATGTCGTATGTTTGCGTATGTATTGAATGTAATATAATTTGAAAAACATTTGTGCATGTATCTGAAGTTTATTACAATTAACATTGTATTCAACCAACAGAGAATAGCTCGACCCGTCAATGAAAAGTTGGCCACTTTGTTATATTACCCGTTTACACTACAGACATGATACACCTTGAAACTTTAACACCACAGACACGTTTACTTGTGATATGTGGACTCCACAGACACAACTATTTGCAAAATCTAGAAACAGTTACTTGTGGAATCTGGAAACGACAGACACGGTTGCTCGTAAAATCTGGACACCATGTAATCAGCTACTTATAAAAACTTGTAAAACATGCACCCAATGCACACAGTTACTCCTAAAATCTGGACGCTGCGGAAACAGTTTATCGTAAAATCTGGACAGCGCGGACACAGTTACTGTTGAAATCTGGACACCACAGTTACTCATAAAATCTTGACACCGCGGACACAGCTACTCATTAAACATGGACACGACATATACATTCACTGGTGAAATCATGACACATACATTAACTGGTAAAATCATGATATATAACACACAATTTATCGTACAATTTAAAGGAAATGATAAGGGACACAGTCCAGTCTCTTCTGAAATCTAAACGCCTCACATAGAGTTACTCGTGACATCTGGACACCATTAGGACATGCATTAATTCTGGACAGCAGACACAATTACTTGACTGACTTCACAAGCACACACAATTACTCATGAAATAAGCACACCAAACCTTATCATTCGTAAAACAGGGTTAAAACAAAATAGCTTGTGATACTTGGGTACCACAGACAGTATTACTCCGGAAATCTGGATACTGCCAGACACAATTACTCAAGACATATTGACACAGCAGACAAAGTCACTAGTTAAATATGGGTACCACAGTTACTCGTGAATTTTGTAGAACATAGATACAATTACTCTACTCGTAAATCCTGCATACCAAATTAGACACAGTTACTCGTGGAATCTGGACACTATAGACACAGTTACTGATGAAACATGGGCAACTGATTTTCAATATTTCTGTCGCCATCGTAACTTCTTTTTTGTCCGACGACAGAAATAAAACAACATAATTTACATATTGCCCTCTACGAAGAATCCATGTTTCGTGATCCTAGATCGACACTTTTTAGAGGTATCACAGGATTCGGACGGAGATCAAATCTTTAGTACTCTATAATAAGGATTAGGTTTTATAGGCGTGCTTCATGATCATTATTACTCTATAGACTGGCGGTTTTATGACATTTACATCTGACGGCTTACTATCAAATTGCCCGCAAACCATACAACTGAAAAACGTAAAAATATGAACTAAATTTCTATGTATGTCGGAAACATAAACAGTAGAACATGAATCTTAAATAACTTACTGTCCATGCATCCATAATCATCCGTCTTGTTAAAACCATTAGCGCAGTTGCATTCGCTATAATTGTAGCACTTTCCAGGGTAGCATGGTCTTTTATAAGAACAAATCACTACAATACAGATAAAAAGTGTAATAAAACAAGAATGCCATGATTGCCATATATCAATTTCTTAAATATCATTTCTCTTAACAACACAATCAAGGTCACAGAAAGTTCCATACATTCTGACATTCTATACATGACTAATTAATTGTTAATATATTTCAAAAACAATTTAATCCAAAACGACCTATAGAAAAAATTCGGAGAATTTTGTTTTAATATTATATTAAAAATATTTTTTGTAACTATATTGTCTCTTTCTCCATCTTAAAGCAAGCTTTTCACGTTTCGATCGAATTAAGCCAAAAACAAAATCTATGTAACCAACTAAGGACTTTTTCGCCAAATGCAACTAAGTCCACAATCATTTGTTAGAATAAATGCAGAAGGGTAGCTAGTGACACAAACCATTAAGTGTATATAGTTGTGCACTATAGTTTTAAGTAACTACGATAGATTTGACATAGGTTCAACAATTTTGAGTCAATAACCATGCCACGTTTGATCTTCTGCCGAAGAGAGGCTTCAGGGGCGATGTATTTTGAATGAAGTCGTGACAGGTCACAGTGGCTTACTCTATAAATATGTCCTAAGGTAGGCTTACAATTAGAGACAAGTGTAACAAGGATATAAAGTCAACAGTATTTGGTCTGCTATCTTTTTATCTACAAGGTCTAAAATGATTTTAAACTTATTTCTTTTCCAATGATGTTAAAGCGTTTATTTTCATTTTATTCTTGGTATACAAATAGAAATATAATTTGAAACAAAGATATTTCTAGACTTCGAAGGTTTTCTTTTTTACAGATTGATTCAACAAGGAAACAATGCTTACATGTCTGACAGAATTGCCCTGTTGCCAATCCTTTGCAGTCGCATGTGTTGGGTTGTATACATTCTCCTTCCCCACAAGTTGGTATACATATTGCTAATAAGTATATTATTAATAGTGTACTTGTAACACGCGATATTGACTTTCGAATGAAGGCCGTTACAATGAGAACGGTAGAATAGCTCATAAAATGAACGATGGCATATATCTTGAAGCCACGTTGTTTTATAATTATCCACCTAGCGTTTGCTAATGATTTTATCTTTTTCACATGGAGGTAGGATAAATGCTCTGTTGATGCATATTACTTCTATTGTCAACATAAAAAAATCTGTGAAATGGTAATCAGACAGACACTTAATGAACATATAAACATGAAAACACAGGTCGAAATGTCTGAAGAAGACTAATTAATACCAACTGCACATCACCTCAGAAAACGCTTATGAAAGCTTGTTTAAATCTCGTATTAAACGTCGTTATGTAACACAGAAGAAACCCATATATCATGTTAAAAATAAAATTGTAATTCAGGACGGTACCGCTTACGTACTTCAAAGACAAAAAGCTGTTTCTAAAAGTAATTATATAAAATGTAAAATATCTGAAGGTATTGAATAAGATAAATTATTTCAGATAAACATTTCCTGTGTACACCACCTTTGAAATCCTTCTTCCATTTCTTACAAAAAGGAAGAACAAAATAAAAGTTCGGATATTATAGACTCTACAGACACAGTAATTTAGAACTTGTTTTTTGTAAAGAGTAAAATTAGAATAAGAAAGAAAAACAAGACATAACTTACGGACGATGCAATTATAATCTCCACTGTGAGTCCAACCAATTCGGCACCTTTGTTATTCTACCATTCTATTGCACATAAACGCTCTCCATTGAATACATCCACTTTAAATTAAAAATAAGAGTTCTTCTAGTCTTTTAAAATTTGTAAAACGTATTCTTATAAAGACTGTAGCTGGGTTTCTATAAGCGCATAATTATAAAACATTTTCTTTGATGCATTATCAAGTTATTCAATTCATTATACAACAAGTACAAGTTTGCGCAATCAGGCATTATTTTCAAGAAACAAAACCATAAGGTAAGATGATAATAAGTCTGCTTTCTTACTTTGAGTAATGAGCTATACATCTCCGACATGTCGTAAACACCCAACTTCTATAGGTCTCAAGATTATTGGAAAAGAAAGAAACCTACCTTGTAAATTGTGAATGGCAAACACAAGATCTAATATAATAATGATATTCTAGTCCAAAATGGCATCCACTTTACATAATTCTTTAATGTTTACGGCGTTTTTATTTTACTGTGTCCGTAAAATGACATGTTTTTTTTTATTTCGTAATTACGAAATACATTTTGTAAAAACGTAATAATATTTTGTTAAAACGTAATAATATTTCGTAAATACGAAATAATATTTCGTTATTTACCAAATCTATTTCGTCATGACGAAATATTGTTTCGTTTTTTTACTAAATGTTTTTCGTAATTACGAAATAAGTAAATAATATTTCGTAATTACAAAATAAAAAAGTGTATCGCATGTAATTTTACGGGCATGTATTTAATATCGGTACTCTTTGAAATTTTAGTGCACAGTCGAGAAATAAAAATCATGACTTATTATTATGTGTGTGTGTGTTGGTGGTGTGCACTTCTGGGTGCTGTGGGGTTCCGTTTTGGGAGCTGCGTTTTTACGTGCTTCCCTGTTTGAATTTTTTTATTCCTCCCTAACCGCTTGTCCAAACGTCGCATCTTTTTTTTTTTTGATCTCGTAAATACATGCAACATTTACTAAAACAATCATAGCATGTTTAGCCAAGAACGCGAAGAACGAACGGGGATAAAAGCATTATCCTCCCTCTTCCCGCTTTCCCCCCCCCCCTAAAATAAACCAACTAGAGCTCCATCTTTAAATGCAAATAATATTTGGCCTGTTTTTCTGAGACAACGTCACATAATTATGTTGCTTTATTGTTCTATAGAAGGTATAACACTAGCTTGATGATCAGGCCCTGAAATATATCCTTTACTTATATCTTATTTAAAACATTGTGTTTTTACGGGACGACCTACAGGGAAGAAACTTTAAAACATTGACATAAATTGTCATGTGTAAGTTCGTTTTTTATAATAATTTAATGCATTTAGAAACAAGCATTATATATTTATAAGGTACTCTGTAGATACTCATTTTTCGTACTGCACGATTGTTCTAGTCTCGTGTTTCTTGATTTTGTAATATTGGACTGTTGTTAACCCGTGGTCATCGTGTAAATGTTTGCTGTTTTCCACAAGTGCGGAATAGTAGACTAGAATACACGTATAAAAGTTTTGGAAAGGGTGTGATAAAATAATCAACATGAATGCCATGAAAGTAAAGTTATACAACTGCGGCTGTATGAATTAAGATTTTAATAATATATGTCATAAAATTGGATATAAATCTATAACCATGC
>JAFMSR010000533.1:0-49886 GCA_022818135.1 Saxidomus purpurata
TATTTGTCTTTGTTTTAGTAGTTTCATCCCGGGAAGGTGCAAGAACTTGTTCGCGCGACGACTTCTGTACATGTTGTCTTACTGGTGATACATACGTTCTCGGAAGATTGTTAGTATAGTGCTGATTCTTTTCGTATTGATGCTTTTCTCGATCTTTGCCTACAGAAATTGGTCTTCTCTCAGGAACAGATGGTGTTGAATTATTGTCATAATCTGGCTCAGGTGACTTTCTAGCGATGGGTATGGTATCGGCGCTTTCATGAATTTTACTTAGGTAGGGTGCTACCGGTGTAATGTAAGAAGGATCTGTCTCATGAGGGTTACTTTTTAACCCATGACGTACGTGAGACTGTTGGCTTGTTCTTTCTGTTGGTGGCGGTGGGGGTAATGGCCGTGAACCTGTAGTTTGATGAACTAATTTGTTTTCCGTATCTTCTGTGGAATAGCCTTGTTCGGGGGAAAAGAATGCCCTAGGACGGTTCCTCAAAGGTTGTCCATTTATCAAACCTACGATGCTTGAATAAGTTTTAGGCTGTACACGTGAAAACCTCGTGTTATCATGGATTGCATTTGGATCATATTCGGCAATATCTATAAAATATACAAGATTTTGTTATTGTACATCTAACATGATTTTGGCAAAATGGCAGCGGAGAACCGTTCAACAAATAAAAGGAAAAATACAATTTATTGAAGTCAATTTACTGTCTTACATCTATTACATTATGTTGAGAAATTAATAGTATTATAGTAAAAGTCTTTACAATGTAAATTTGCCATCACTGAAAGGTCTAGGAAGACATGAGTTACTTAAAACATGTGGCATCATTGAAAGTTCTAAGAAGACAGAAATTACTCTAAATTTGTAATAAATTTTCTTACCTGTCTTCAATTTTTTAAAGGGCTTACAGCTAGGGGTTACCCTCTATACACAAATCATAAATGCATTTTATATATTGCAATCTGCTTGAGTGAACCGTGTCAAAATGTTGTGAAAACATTATTTGTTACAATTTTATGACCATAATTGTAAGAACATTATTTTAATTTTAAAACGGATATAAATGTATGTCAAGCTGGGAATTGTGTATAAATTGCAACAAATATTTTTGGTACATGTAGTTTCCCGTAGCTGCATGCCTTGTTAGATAGAGGATATTTGTTTGTTTTGAGTGGATATGGAATATATATCACCGAGAAGTGATACAATTGTAATATTTTCGCGAGCACGACGCGCGAGTTAAAATGTGAAAATTGTATCACTTTGAGTTGAGAAATATTTCATATCCACTCAAAATAACAAATTTTCTTTTTATTTTATGCTAACTATTAAAACAAAAGCAAATTCATCTATACTTAAAACAGTAGGTCCGGCAGACCAAATCTATATCATCACTCCATATTTCATTTATATAACACAGTATTTCATTAGTTAGCATAAAATAAAAACCGGTATTACATTATGTGATATTAATGTCCGTCATCTTTTTGTTATCCCGAGGAAGCTAGATGTATTGAAGCAGAGTTTGATTTGTTTTACTTTATAAAGAAATTAATATGATAGTAATAGACATGTTATTTATGCTATCATTGAAAGAAGTAATTTTTGTTGAAATATACATGTACATGTATATTTGTTATTTTTATATTCCATTAAAGGTATATTACAATGTACATTACACAATGAATATTTATTAAATCGGTGTTGCGTTTTTTTAATTGTCAACATTTCCCCCAAAAAAGAATTTCCTTACTTGGATTTCCGAAATATTGATTATACTTGATGCTTGAACACCTTCTTCTCAAATGATCAAGATACATTTTCCATTTTTCCGGTGGCGACCCTGCAATTCCAGTAACGGGCGATAGTCTGAGCTCAGACAAATAGAGGGGCACGTGAACAATGTCTGGATTTATCTCCCCTGTAATAGATAACGAACTCTCCAATCGTTTGTGGACAACACATGAAACATATTTGTATAAACGATGACAATATTTTTACAACAAATAGACAGATTCTGTTGGCCGATTTTAACGACAATTTTGTTAGATCTGTATTATGTGCATACATAAAAGTGATTAAAGCATTCCATATGTATCTCATTACCTGACGGTTAACATAGCCAATCACAGACAACATTGGTTTCACCATTAAAATGCAATGTATTCTATAGATGGTCATAGCAATGTGAACGGACAAAGAATTTATTCATTTGATCAAGTTAACGAAAGTTTTATTCAGATATGTTAATCTGAAATAGTGTATGCAAAATTGTGTTTATTGTTCAACGTGGTGTGTTGTCCCCAAAAGGGACAAGCATAGAAATAGTTTGTTTTGAATGAAATTGTTATCCTCAAAAAAGTAAGATTTGAAGTGTCCTCGATTGAATGTGAGCTACATAATAAAAGGTAAAGCTATTGATAATTGACAGATTCTTGTTCTAGTAAAGTGACATTATTTATAATTATTGGTATAGTGTACTCACCTTTAACAAGTATATGACCAAGTAAATAAAGCTCTTCAAATCGTTCTTTCAATTCGATAGGAGGTATATTGTTAGTACTAATACTCGTGCTCCCAACTATAAGTACTTTGTTTTTTGGAAACTGTACAAGAACTGGGAGCGAGTTGTTTCCAAGAATTCTGTCAAGACGATCTTCTTTTTCAACTGTTAAGAGAGCAGTTTAAATGTAACACTGTAATATAACTTGAAGGAGGTCTACTTTGAGCGTTAATTGAAATATTACGGCCAAATAGGTAATAGTTTGCGCCTTTCAAAAATCATATCCCAAGAAAACAGTATGTTCGAATAAGATGTAAGTTAGGTAACTAGAGCTAGGTCTAGATAATGTATTTATTTATTATATTTATATATATTTTTAAGCCTGAAAGTTCACCAGTAACATTTCGTAAACTTGAAATATTAATGTTTAAGCCTGTACTTGCAATTGAAACATAACGTTCACTTGATTTCATATAACATTCTTTAGTTTATCTTGTAGACCTCATTAATATAAATTTACAAATTTAATCTGACTTGATCTCGCACTTACTGTTCCCATTTCTCACAATGCACAGCTTTTCTGCGTAATCTTCTGGAATGCTTATAAGTGTTGACTGTCTAAAGAGGGTTAAATGTGCAACTACACGCTTCTGTCTCGATATTGAGTTAATTGTTATTACCTGCAAATATAAAACAAGAGAAGTCATTAGAGATCAAAGGTGGTCATCGAATTATCATAAACAAGAATTCTAGCATAAAATGTGCTGTTTTTGCCTATTTTGCCATTGTTTTAACAGGAGATAAAACGTGTGTTAACGGGGAGATTCACGCGCCGTTATAACCCGTTTTCATTTATGCGCAGTACAGGGCCATTGTAAACAATGGACCTGTCTCCCAAGTCTTACATCATGTACGGCGTCAACAGTGCCGGGCTTAAAAACCGCTGGTGACGTCATAAATATGACGTAAACAACACGGACGTTGTCCCGCGCATTAATGAACGTCGTACTAATAAGAGCGTTTCATTTTTATGATTTTTGTTATGCTATTTATGCTAGAACAGCGCTAACGAACGTTTTTCCGTGTTATAACACCTGCAGAAACCCTCGGGATATGTTGGTGCCCTCGCCCTAACGGGCTCGGGCACCAACCATCCCTCGGGATTCTGCAGATGTTATAACACGAAAAAACGTGAGTTAACCCTACATCCTATCGTCTTTGAAGATTTCATGTCAAAACATTGCCGAGTTGTTGAGATGTAACGGTTTGTAAATTCTAGGTCATCTATAGCTGACCTTTACCCCTAGCAAGTTGGAAGAACATAACTCAAAGTGAGTTCAAGTTATTGGGGGGGAATTTTTGAAAATACATGTCTCCGTGACCTTCACCTTTGACACAGTGACCTCAAAATAAATAAGGAGCATCTAATCTCCATACTGTTAAACTGAAACCTTTTTAAATGCTAGGTCATTGTTATTTTACCTCTGACCCAGTGACCTCAAAATAAATAGGGTTCATCGACTGTCCATGACATATGTTTCCATCAACTTTGATACTTCAAGTTCAAAGCATTCTCAAGTTATTCAGAGGAAACCTTTTTTAAATGCTAGGTGTCTGTAGCTTTGACCTCTGACATAGTGACCTCAAAATGAATTGGGTTTATGACCTATTGTCCATGACCAATATTCCTACCAAGTTTGAGACATATTGGTCAAAGCCTATCAAGTTACTTAGCGTAAACAGTTTTTAAATGTTAGGTCACTGTGACATTGACCCTTGACTATGATACAATAAATGAATAGAGTTCATCTACTGTCCATAACCAATGTCCTTACCAAGTTTGAGATATATGGGTAAAAGCCTTCTCAAGCTACCAAATATCTACTGACTGGCTCACCGACCGACCGACAGCTACATAGCCCCACTATGTATGTGTGTGGCATTCCCTGTTTGATATATTTTTTGTTTTTTTTTCTCCTAATTTAAGCCAATCTATTTCTTGCAATGTATGATCTAAAAAGAGCAACATTGTAGAACATATATGATTACTGTTGATGATTAAATGAATGACCCTCTTTATAAAACTATCATCTTGTATATCTTATTTTGAACAGGTAGTTGTCATATTCAGATATATTGGCTATTTTTGGGTCTGTTCACTAAAATACTTCACGTTTCCCTGAAATTGCAGAGTTTACCACTTCGTCCGTCGTATAGACGTCTAGAAAGCATCAGCGGAGAAAACATTTTGAAACTGTTTATCTCGAATATAACATAATGACAGACCCTTGATTACACTTAAGCTACAAAGTTTTACCAATTCGATTCTCCGTCATCAAATACATTCAGTTATTGCAAAATGATTTAACCTGATGCCCCGTGATTATATTTGTTGTTCATGCTCGACTCAGCTTCTTGCTCAAAATTTGAAATAATATTATGTCAAAACATTTAATATTCTAAACAAATATAGGTAACATGATGTTTATATGAATTTTAAATTACATTCAAAATTGCTTTTCGTTAGTTTATCGTATGTACAAAGGTACAAGTAAAAACATTTTATACTCAATCTAAGTCTTGCATGAACAAATTTTTATAATCTTCGTACAGTTTCAAGATCTTCTTATAAAAGTTTGTTCTTGGCAAACGTACTTATGCACATTTTACTCTGACAGTTAAGAGTGATCAAATACATGTGGCAACAAACCTCTTCTCTATCAAATGTGTCCTCTGCAATGTCACCATAAAATCCCTGAGTAACTATAACAACAACGGGAAGTCTGTCATGGAACATGTCAAAAATATGTGCCACACTGTGGTCAAGTTTCGATTTCCTAAACTCCATGCTGTATGTTGTACAACTTCGCGATTGCAATTATAAAGCTGTTTGCCCTCAGAGTTCTGTGAAAATTAAGGTTCATCGAGCTGTCTGAAAGATATATATATATATATATATATATATATATATATATATATATATTGGATATAAATATATATATTATATTATATATTTGATAAATCTTATAAAAAAGGTTCCAGTCTAAATGCCTGTGAATTTTTCGCGAACTAATTATTAAGCGTTGCAGACGTTTTGAAATTCAAATATAAAAATATAGAGGTGCCGTCAAACCAAGCTCACTAACATTTCCAACAGATATTCTTAAATTGCTATATAGATTTACACTTGTGTTTTTGATTCTAGCTATTACTTTCACATTTTATGTTTTAGTATATAATTTTGTGAGATTTCTTTCACCGGAAACAGTGAAAGAGCAAGCATGAGTTTCAAATATGCGTGCGTGTATATTCATGAAATAAAGATAAGAATAAACAGGGTCTGATTTGTTGATAGTGATACAAGGTATAACAATATTTTGACTCCGTTACCCATTGCTAATAGAAAATGTGAAGATTCCTCCCGATGTGATACGTTCGCCACTGAAGATTTTTCATATTTTCGATTTATATCTTCTTGATTCCATTAACTAATTTCTTCATTTCAAAATACTCTCCGTTTCTGCTGATTTAAATCAATATGTCTTTTGGACTTCCCTCTTAATATGAGGACATAATCAACGTTTCATGCAAATAATTGATCTCAACTGAGCTGCGACTTGAAACCGCAATTTGGTAGTCGCACGATTGACATAATCACGGATAAAGACAATCAATAGTTAGTTTTGCATTACCAGAATCAATTCCAATACACATTTCAGAAGCATATCATACTTTAGACGAAAACGAAGAAATTTGGAAATGGTAGCAACAGTAAACAAATCGTAAAACAATAACTGATTAAAAACAGGTGCATGTATTTCTTTTTTATCTTTGCATTATTTTCAATGTTTTTTTTAAAATTAATTTTGAATCATCAGTAAATTTTTTCTTCTTATTTTACTGAACAATTATATTTCTTTTGCCTTTAAAACTTGACCTTTTGAATATCTTCTAAATGTTCCGATAATTTTGCATTGGTCATTTGGAAGAGACAGTGTAATTTCTCATTGGTAACCGTGTTCTGTCTCTGAAGTTCATTATGCTAATAGAATCTCGATCAGGTAACAAACATGTAATATACGCCGCAATGGCAAGTTCGAAATCTTTTGAAAAAAAACCTTTACCTGCCTTACTTCCAATTTATGTCAAACGAACACCTTAACTGCGCAAACAAGTCACATAACACATTGTTTATACCACATAATTTTCTGCTATGAAAGGAATAACTTAACTACAAGTATGAAAATAATTACCCCAACCTTAAAAGTAACATTATTTATTGAAATTCCCTGTTACAATGTACTTATAAAATATTCAATTTTCTTCGACCTACTGATAACATTCAGAAATCACTAACCGATTAGGTTATATCTTGAAAGATTCAAATTGATTTTCTTGTTTTTGTGTCTTGTATTATTTATCTTGGCTTAGGTTATATGTATTTTTACATGCTATTTTTCACAGTTTAAAGTGTCAATATTTCCGTATTTCTTTCAATTTCGGTATGCTTATTGTCTATATAAGACAGACAGTTAATTTTATTTGTAAAACGTTTAAACGAAATTCCGTTCGAATCATTTTGTTCAAACCAATAAAATACATAAAGTACGCCATCAAACTCTGGATTTACCAATATAATCCATCAGCTTTGAGAGGTTACACATTGTAGCTTTAACATGAACTACACAAGTCAACGCTTTTCTCAAATGTAAAAGCACATGAGGTGGATACAACGCATATCACTGATGGAACGCACATACTTATAAAACGACATAACAAATAGATTGAATCCTAGGTTACCGCCAGAAACGGTCAGACATCCGAAATATTGGTACATGTATCTACAAACTTTCCGGACACCTATCGTAAGTGGGGATTTAAACTGGATTGTAGCATGCTAATCTCACTTCCCCCCTGAGCCCATACTAATTGCTCAAAGAAACAACGTCCCCACTGAGTAGCAACGTAGTGTCTCAAAACGAAATTGAAATGAATCTGTACGCTTACTAATGTATTTGTATTCAGTAGGGACAACAAAATCCTTTTAAGCTACACGAAACAAGGGACAGAATCTGCCGTCATCCGTGTCATGAAGTACGAGCAGCAGTTTATTAAAAGAGCGTCATGGACTCCCTAAACTTCAGTTGTCAACTTGTGATCAATCAGGAAAATGTAATGACTGACTGTTAAGTAGTTAACCATCAGCCATGTGGTTCACTGAGAACTCTTCATAATTAACATTTTTATTGTTTTTCAAAACAGTGGTTCGAAGTTGTCTTATGTAACCCGTATATGTCGTAATACATAGCAAAAGGCATGGTTTAGGTTAGTTTCGTATTTGTTCAGAAGAGCTGAGTATTTGTTGTAAAATATGATAAAGGTTAAGACATTTGTTACTTAACAATATCGGAACAACCACTACCCTTGATGTTTTTTCAAATGCACCAATTACGTCATTTTGGTTTTCATTGGACAAACTTAATATTAAGACAATTTCATTGCTCCAAAGGACATTAAGTACTTCAAAAGAGACTTCATAGTAAGTATTTTAATTAATTTGCAAAACTGTGCACATAATCAAGATTTCTTTTCTGTAGTTTCAAATACAAGAAAATAACTCAACAGGCTAGTACTAAGATCTGTTTGCAGAACTTTACATGTGTTCCGAATGTTGTTGCTGTATCTTCAAAAACAACAAAGTAGGTAAAACGGTCATGGTCACAGGGCATGGCTAGGTGTCGCCAACTGAGATATAGGGGGCTGATCTGGATAAATAGTGACCACTACATAATATATAGTGCACTATATAAATATTAAGGCTAACTTTAACCACGGCGAATGATCTGAACAAACTTGGTTGAGAACCACTAGACAATGTCGTGAAGCAATTATCTAAGATCTACGCCTTCTTGTTTTACACAAGACAATTTGTTTTGTATTTGACAATGTAAGTGTATGTAAATTAAAGCTGTTCGCTCTCAGATTTTGGTAAAACAATATAAATAATGAAACTGTATGTAAATAACGTATTTTAGAACTTATAGTCATATCAAAAGGCTTCAGTATAAATTCCTGTCACGTATTTTTCTTAATTTCAAATAATATGCTACAAAATTCAAAAGCGTTGCAAACGCTTTAGAAATTCCAATATAAACATATAGTGTAGCGGTGCCGTGTAACCGACATTTTCAATCGGTTTCTGCAAATTCCTACCTAGATTTTTGCTTATATTTTGATTCTAGCATTTAGTTTTTTATTTATGTATAAATATGTTAGTTTAATTTTTTTTCAACGGTAACTGAGAGCAGCAAGCAGCTTTAAGTGTGATCTATAGGCAATTTTTGAACAATCTTGGTAGAGGTACACTAAAAATGATACAAACAAAATATCTAAGCTATAGCGTTGTAGTTTCAAACAGTAATATTACTAAAGAAATTATCTTCGTAAAATTTATTTGAATAAAGTGACCCCAGGGGCGGAGTCAATTTTGACCATGGATACATGATTTTAACAATCTTGCAAGGGGTCAAATAGATTAAGTTGCACACAAAATATCTTAACACTAGGTTTGAGGTTATAGACCAGAAGATTATTTAAATGGTTTTCCTATATTAGTCTATTAAAAAACAAAAGACCTCAGGGCGGGGTAAATTTTGAAAATGGGGACATAATTTAAACAAACTTAGTACAGTTGTTGTAGTGGTCCATTAGACAATGTTACATTGTACAAACCAAACATCTAAGTCCTAGCCATTTTGGTTTAAGACCAACAAATTTAAAAAGTTTTTTCCTAATTATATGTATAAACAAGTGACGACAGTGGCGGATTTAGCTTAGACCCTAGGGACATGATTTAATAGTTGGAAGATGTTCTACTAGGCAAAGTTATTCACCCAATATTTAAACTATAGGTCTTGTTGTTTTTAAATATTTTCTCCACTTTCCATGGAGATCAACATTCATGCTCTACATTTGAAAGTATCTTCCTATAACTATGTGAATCTGTAGATTGAAAAGTTTCTTCCATCGAATCGGTTTGTAAATGAGGCAGAATGTCGATGTAGCTTTAACTGTATGTACTAGTACACAGAAGGCACATTGGACTAGTTGTTAAAATGTCTTGCTCATTTTATCAAATATCAATATATTGCACAGCCAGGTATAACTCGCTCAGCCATTACCATTGGTAAAGCGAGACCCTCGCTGTGCAATCCTTCCGGTAACTATTGTGAATGACAAATTTTGTATGCAGACAGGTTTGCTGTCATTTTTTCTTCTCATATAAAGATACAGGTTGTTGTTGAAAATAATGCACTTAAAGCCAATTCAACCTTGATAGCTCTTTAACCCATTTATACCAATATTTCTACAAAGGAATTATCTGAATTCCTTTTTGGACAAGTCTATATCCGTGACTAGGGGTGTTTTTCAGAATTTAGATATGAAAAATCTTACAACTTAAATACTGATCAAATAACCTTGTTGTCGTCGTTTGCTCCGAAGAGAAGCTGTTTGAACATTAATAGGTAAAAAAGTAAGACATAAAAACCATCTGTGCTCATCATCGCGACACCTTAACGTCTTTTTAAAGTGTAACAGAGATATAAAGACCGTTAACATATATAAATAGGAACACATTTTAAGGTTAAAACTTTCTACAGTAAAAATGCCAGCATATACTTGTTTTGTTATACAAGCAAAACGTACCTCAACCATCAAATCCTACATCCTGACTAATTTATAAAACTTTGAACTCGATGAAATAAATAATCAATACGATGAAACGGCTGAATGTACTACCTATGATAACAACTGATAAAGTTATCAAATTACTTATACAAATGTAGTAACATCAACATTTCGATTATAGCTGTTCGAAAAATTTCACGAAAAATTCAGAATAATTTACATAAATGTAGTACTTCCTTCAAATAAAATAAAAATATGAGACATTAAATTTAACATATTCCTTTATAATTGGCCTTTTATTGGTTTCAGTTGGTAAGAACTTTAGGTAGAACAAATAAGTTTCAACGTGCTACGTTGTTTACTGTCACGTTTGATCCTGGACATATTAAAATCTGTTTGATATAACATTTCTGGTAGCTCTTATATTACAAAGAAAGATATGTTATCGGCAAATTTGACCGTCATTTGTTCGCAAAACGTTCCTAACGATGTTTTTCAAATCGCTTGTTGACACGAAATCGCAATTTTAAAGATAAGCGATAGATATGTGGATCATATCCCGAATGTCTATCACCAGTTCACTGTTTTGAGTTCATTTCAGCAAATTTGACGAAACTTGTATAAATAAGACAATGAATACGCTTGATATTTAGTGACAAAATATTTATGGCTGCTGATAATGTATTTGAGTTTCTTTCTAACAATATAGTAGTGTTTGGTCATTTTCGGTCAATAGTTACTTTTCCTTATTTCCAATTCACTATTTGCTTTGAAAATGAAAGAAGAAAATTGGAATTGTTTTAATGTGGTTATAGCCTACATTTCAATTAATCATCGATTGAGAGTTTTAGTATTTACAGGTGTATTTTACATGCAAGCTATAGCGTTGTTGTTGATTTACTACAAGCTTTAGACACCCCCATTTATATATGAATTTTATAAAATGGGTTAATCTACTGAATGCTATATTCCATATTAACCATTATCCTTTCAAGCACATAAAAGAGGACAAATTGGTAAATATGGTCACCAACCGCTAACGTGGACGCTGACTTGAGATCACTGTAACCTCTAATAGATTGAGGGCCGTAGGATCGCGCCGTGCTACCGACCATGTCTCTTTCTGTGAGAAAATTGGCTTTTTGAGTCTAGTACTCGTTCTATCGAGGAACGATTGGTAGGTAAACTGTCCACCTATTTAAGTAATCTAGGTAGAAACGGGTGTTAAAGAAGAACAACAAATATGGTCACTTGTGTCCCCGTGTGCCAGAGGGAAATGTCGAAAGTAAGCAGGTAGTTTGAGAACTGGAAAAATTGGGCAGTAAACTTCCAGCCTGTCATTACCACGGAAACTATATTCCTGCAGATGTCTAGGGAAAGGGAAAGTGAAATAAAATAGAAGCTTGGGTCGTAGTAGTACGATCTATTAATATCGTGTATAGTTTGAAACTAGTTAGGATATTCGCTCGGAAACATGCTGCAAATTGCAAGGACTGTAGAACAAATATAATACCGGTATCGAAACCTATGCTCGGGGCCTCGGTCGTTATTAGCCAGCAGCCTTGGTCGTAGAGGAATAGTGTAGTGTAGTTTTATAGTGTTGGGAGCTTTTCTCGTAGGTGCCTTGGTGTCTGGAGACAAACACTATTGTAAGGGTTTAGATAGTAATAGACAGTATACTTTAGATAGATAGAAAACTTATATTCCTGGGGATACTTCAGCGTCCGGGTAAGCGAAGTTTACAATAGCGGCATAGGACAGAGAGACATAGTGTATAGAATATAGATTGCGTTTTGAAGAGGGATTATAAAAACAAAAATATAAACGGGATGCCAACGACCAAAACCAGCCTCCCAAAACGAGCCCCAAGCACCCAGAAGTGCTACCACCAAACACACACACACACACACAAACACACACACACGCACACACACACACACACAACACACACACACACACCCCCATCTGTACACAACAAAACACTACCAAAACAAAGCATACAAGCAAAACACGAGGACAAAACGAACAATTAACGGAACACAGGGGCACCGCCTTGGAACGGTCCCCATGTTTTATGTATCTAGCCGATTCTGTCCTTTATCTGCAAGGAAGCTGTGGGTTAGCACTGGTGTTGGTTCCTATTTGGTCTGTTCTGTTCCCGCCAAATCAACGAGTTCCAAGTAATATTTCACTATACAAGTTCAATAACTTTTTTATCATATACTTTCATATACAATATGAACAAAATGAAAAATGTTTTCTCTTTCTTAAAAATATATGCAAAACATCATCCCTGTCCAGCCAATCAATGCTCGGCTGATATACGTACCAGTTACTTTGCTGTTTTTAAATACTATCTCCACATTCCACTGAGACCAACATTCATGCTCTACATTTTATTTTGTTTTGGAGAGGGCCTTTTACTGATGTTGTTATAACTCGTGGCTCAATCCATTAGTCAAATGTATTTGAATTGTTTCTATCCAAATGTTATACATCTACTTGTACATAGAACAATAAAATAGTATTAAACTAAAACTTTGTTAAAATATCACTTTGGTATAATCTTTCTTAAACTCTGCGAATATGTAAGTTGAAATATTTCTTTTATAGAATCGGTTTGTAAATTAAACAGAATGTCGATGTAGCTTTAGCTGTATGTTCTAGTACACAGAAGGCACATATGACTAGTGTAAACTTAATAACCGACACCGTCATAAAGTCCACTACAGGACTACAGGTGTATCCTTCGTCCGTTTGTCTGTCATTCCGTACGGTGTCCGTCTGTCCGGAAAACTCGGATCATACGACATCTCAAAAACATAAGATGCTAGTCAATGGCACTTGGTTTGTGTAAAGTGGGTAATATATAGATAACGCACATTACTTTTTCGTCAGACAAACAGTGTGGTTCCTATGGCAAGGGAAATAGTAAATATACCACATGCAACATGAATCATGTGATATCTAAAAAGTAGCATCATGAGCCTCAGCAGGTGCATAGAGGATGATATGAGGATAACGCTTATCATTTAATTGATTTCGTCAGACAAAAATAGAGGAAATTGAGTGGATTTGTGATATCAAAGAACTTTTACTTGCCAAATGTTTAATTATCTCCCTTCATATAAAAATCATTGGCGAGCCTTATTGCAGTTTATCTTGTTTATTTTACGGAAAGTATGTAGACAGTCCACTTCCTTTGCTGTTGTGTTAAATATATATGTAGACGATATTTCAATCGTTCTTCAGCAGATATTGTTTTAACTTTTAAGCTAATGCATCAGAGCTTTCACAGTTAGTACTGCATATAAGTTTAAAGGTAATGTTTTTCTGGGAACTACTAAATATGTCAGCAGTATGTCACTTAAAAACATTATAACAAATAATTGTAACAAATTATTATATTTATGCATAGATGTGTGTGATGTATTTCATATTCAGTTTTCCCGCAATTTGACGTGACTATATTTCAAATGTATACGACGTTACGTCACGTCCGCTTTATATTGTTATTCTGATGAAGGCTTTCGCCGAAACGTTAATATGAAAATGATTATATAAAAACGTTGTAATAATGTGTTGTTGTTGAATTTTCAATTTTTATTTTAGTATGTCACTTAAAAATATAGGGAAAATGTTAACACTTAGAGCGATTACATTTTGATGATATGAATGTAACCGTAGATGCAGGCTGAAAGTTACAAGAATGTCCATATTCTTGGGGTGTTTGAATGCTAAAATCGGTTTTCATGCATGCAGCAGGATTATCTGACAACGTATTCCTTTCACGAGTGAACATCGCAAGTTGGGTATAAATGTTTGTAATCCTCTCATTCATATACGTTTATTCCTAACAAAATAGTAAGAAAATATAAACTCCTGTGATGAAAATCATCTGCAAAACTTCTGTAAAGCATTATTTGATGTTGAATCGATTAATTTACGATGGTATATAGCCCTCTTTGGCAAACTTTAGCAACCGGAATGTTTCTACTCTACTTAAACCAAATTCTTCTCGTAACATAGGTTCGGTAAGATCAACAAGCATTGATCCATCAATCATACTTTCTCTAAAATTCTGTGAATATTGACCGAGATGCAGAATCTTTAAATATTCACATACTTCATGTATTGATAGTCCATGCATGTTCTTTACATTTTTGCTGACACATATATCTGTCTTTGTTTTTATAGTTTCATTCTGGGAGGGTGGTGCTAGAACTTGTTCGTGCGAAGACTTCTGTAAATGTTGTCTTACTGGTGATATATACGATCTCGAAAAATTGTTGGTATAGTTCGGATTTTTTTCGTATTGATGCTTTTCTGGATCTTTGCGTATAGCAATTGGTTTTCTATCAGGAACAGCTGGTGCTAAATTAAAATCATAATCAGGCTCAGGTGACTTTCTTGCAATAGGCATGGCATCAGCATTTTCATGGATTTTACTCAGATAGGTTGCTACCGGTGTAATGTACATAGAGTCTGTATCATTTGGGTTACATCTTAACGCATGACGCAAGCCAGACTGTTGGCTTGTTCTTTCTGCTGGTGGCGGTGGTGGTAATGGCCGTGACCCTCTAGGTTGATGGAATAATTTGTTTTCCGTATCTTGCCTTGAATAGCCTAGTTCAGGGGGAAAGAATGCACTGGGACGGTTCCTCAAAGGTTGTCCATTTATCAAACCTACGATGTTTGAGTAAGTTTTAGGCTGCACATGTGAAAACCTCGTGTTATCATGGATTGCATTTGGGTCATATTCAGCAATATCTATAAAAAAATACAGGACTTTGTTATTGTACATCTATCATAATTGCTGCAAAATGACAGTGGAGAACCTTCCAACAAAGAAAGAGGAAAATATAATTTATAGAAGCCAAATTTGATATGATTTACTTTCTGATATCTATGTCATTATCTCAAGAAATAAATAGCATAGTAACAGTATTTACAATGTGACATTTGCTAATAATTGAACGTTCTTGTAAGACAGAAGTTACTTCTTATCTGTCTTAATTTTTGAACAGGGCTTTCAGGTAGGGGTAACCCTCTGTACACAAATCATTAATGCATTTTATATATTTTAATCTGCTTAAGGGAATCGTGTCAAAATGTTGTGAAAACATTATTTGATACAATTTTATGACCATTAGTGTATGGTTATGATGCCTAAACAATTTGTAACAGAACATAAGAGCATGCTATTCATTTCAAAAAGGATATAAATCTATGATATGATTCTCTCAAGCTGGGAAATATGTATAAAATACAACAAACCTTTTTGGTATATGCAGTTTCCTGTAGCTGCATGCCTTGTTCAAACATAGATGATAGGTACCGGTATAACATGATATAATATTAATGGCCGTTTACCTTTTGTACTCACGAGGAAATGAATTTCATTAAAGCAGAGCTTGATCTGTTATACTTTCAAATATTTTTCAAATTGTGTTAAGAAATAAATTTGACAGGAATATATATTACAATGTAAATTGTGCTATCATTGAAAGAGGTAACTGTTGTTGAAACATACATGTATATGTATTATATCTATATTCCAATGACGACAAATATTTATTAAATCGGTGTTGCGTTTTTTAATTGTCAACATTTCACAAATGAAAAGAATTTCCTTACTTGGATTTCCGAAATATTGATTATACTTGATGCTTGAACATCTTCTTCTCAAATGATCAAGATACATTTTCCATTTTTCCGGTGGCGACCCTGCAATTCCAGTAACGGGCGATAGTCTAAGCTCAGACAAATACAAAGGCACGTGTACAATGTCTGGAGTTATCTCCCCTGTAATAAATGACGAACTCTTCGTTTGTGAGCAACATATGAACATACTTGTATTGATGCAATAATTTGTTAAAACATTTATGTATAAGCTACAACAAACATAAACGTTCTTTATTCTGTCGCCCTTTTTTAAAGACAAAATGCAAGTCTTTAGTTTTGTGAGATCTGTTTTACGAACATTTTAATAGTGATCAAAACGTGGTAATAGATGTTAATACCTGGCCGATAAGAAATCAAACCACCGACAACATTGGTATTACCCATAAAATGCAATCTATAGGATAGATGGTCGTAGCTAGCAAAGAACTGATGCATTTGATCAAGCTAACGAAAGGTTTTATTCAATTATATTACTTTGAATTACTGTATACTAATATGAACTATATGCTAAGTTTAAGATGACAAAAAGCTGAAAAGCGCATTCAAGACTACACTAAGTTTATAACTGAACAAACATTGAAAAATGTAGTTTTTTTTAAGTTGTTATCTCCTACAAAGTAAGGTTTTAAGCACCATCGACAGTACGTTAGCAACATGACAAATTAAAACTATTAATAATTGAGTCTTGCTCGGCCGAGTGAAGTACACATGATATATCATACTTACCTTTTACAATATTATGACCTAGTAAATAAAGCTCTTCAACTCGTCTTTTCAGTTCTATAGGCGGTATATTGCTAGTATTGATACTCGTGTTCCCAACTGTAAGGACTTTGTCTCTAGGAAACTGTACAAGAACTGGAAGAGAGTTGTTCCTAACAATTCTGTCAAGACGATCTTCTTTTCCAACTGTTTGGTAAAAAAGTTTAAATGTAACATTGTCATAACACTTGAGTAGTATAGTATAGTTTAAGAAGCGTTAATTACGAGTCAGTAGGTAATATTATTGCCTCTTTCGAAGATCATATCTCAGGACTAATACTCTGTAAAAGTAAGTTGTAATCTTAGTAACTTCAGCTAACTCTAGATACTGCTTTTATTGTATATTTATCTGTATTTATTAAGCGTGAAATTTCACTAGTAACATTTCGTAAACTTGATGATATTAATGATTAAGCATATAACTACTACTGAAACGGTGCATTGATTTCATATAGCATTGTGGACTTTATTAATATAAAGTTACATATTCAATATAACTTAATCTGATCGCACTTACTGTTCCCATTTCTTACAATGCACAGCTGCTCTTCGTAATCTTCTGGAATGTTTATCAGTTTTGACTGTCTTGAGAGGGTAAAATGTGCAACTATACGCTTCTGTCTAGATACTGAGTTAATTGTTATGACCTACAAATATAAAACATGTATCAACAAGAGATGTTGCCGTTCCTCCCACAGTAACTGCAGCAAAATTGCTGATGTTAAAGTGAGCCAGAAGTCATTAGGGATCAAAGGGGGCCATCAAATTATCCTAAATAAAAATCCTATCAAGTTTGAATTTTAAATGGCATTCAAAATTGTTTTTCGCTAGTTTATCGTATATGTAAAGCAAACAAAGTTTTAAAATCACGTGGCCACGACTTCGTATAGCTTCAAAACCAATATCTTGTAAAAATGTGAGTCTTGACGAACGAACTCAGGCACACTTTACTCTGACGTTTAAGAATCATCAAATATATGTGGCTACAAACCTCTTCTCTATCAAATGTGTCTTCTACAATGTCACCATAAAATCCCTGAGTTACCATGACCACAACAGGAAGTCTGTCGTGGAACAGGTTATAAATATCTGCAACACTGTGATCGTGTCTCGATGTCCTAAACTCCATGCTGAATGTTGTACAATTTGGCGACTGTAATTTTAAAGCTGCTCACCCTTCTGGTGAAAAAATAAGGTTCTTCGAACTGTCTGGAATTAACATATTTTAGAACGAGTGATTAAATAGAAAGGTTCCAGTATAATTATAAATTATTTCACTAACCAATTATAAAGCGTTGCTAACGCTTTTGAAATTCAAATATAAACATATAGCTTAGCGGTGCCGTCAAACTAAGCTCACCAACATTTTCAACACTTTTTGTCAATTTGCTATGTAGATTTGTATTTGTGTTGTTGCTTCAAGTTATTACTTTTAAATGTTATGTTTTAGTATATCAATTTGGAAAAGTTTAAAGTTTCACCGGAAAGTGTTAACCATCAGCTTGTAAGATTGAAGCATTAACTGTAAATATGCCTGCGTGTTTCATGAGATCAAGATAAGAAATGTAGACAAGTTCTAAATGTTTTTTAGAAAGTCTTTACCTGTCTTACTTCCACTATATTTCAAACGAACGCATTCACTGTGTAAATAAGTCACAGAACAAATTTTCTGCTGTGAAATAACTACAATGTATGAAAATTAAGACTGACATTAACTTTTAAGCTTCCGTGTTACCTATAAAATATTTCATTTCTGCGACCTACTGATAACATTCAGAAATCACTTAACAAATAGGTTTTGTCACGTAAGCACATAAATTTATCTATCATACAAATTAATTCATCTTTCGATATTGTGTCTTGCATTATTTATCTTGGCTTAGGTTATATGTATTTGTATGTGTTATTTTTATGTAGCAATAACCTTTTACCTCATTTTACTTTATTACCCTTAATGCAATAAACACTTATATATACTCGATAACAATAAATGTACCTATATCACAACAGTTTAAAGTGTCAATATTTTCTGTATTGTTTCAATTTCAGTATGCTTATTTTCTATATAAGACCGACAGTAAATTTTATTTGTAAAACGTTTAAACGAAGTTCGGTTCGAACTTTTTACAATGTAGTTCAAAAAGATAAAATACATAAAGTACGCCATCAAAGTCAGGACTTACATGTACCAACATGAATCTCTGAACTTTGAGAGAAGGCAACAGAAAAGTTACGCATTGCAGTTTAAACATGAGCTACACAAAGTCAACGCTTTTGTCAAATGCAAATGTATTGGTCAACAGATAGGTAAGGTAGATACAACACAAAGCACTCATCAAATGCACATAATTATAAAACAAATTTAAGTAATAGATTGAATCCGAGGTTACCGTCGTTATCCGAAACATTGGTACATGTGTCTACGAACTTTCCGGACACGTCTCGTAACTTGGGTTTGTAGCATGCTCATCTCACTTTTACCCGACCCCATACTAAAAGGAAATTGTGCAAACAAACAACGTCCCCTGAGTAGCAACGCAGTGTCTCGAAACAAAATTGAAATGAATCAGTACGCTTACTAATGTATTTGTATTCAGTAAGGACAACCAGTAAGACATTTTAAACCGTCCTCCGTGTCATGTAGTACGAGCAGCAGTTTATGAAAAGAGCATCATGGACTCCTAAACTTCAATAGTCATCTTGTCATCAATCAGGGTAGTGTATTGACTAACTGTGAAGTGGTTAACCATCAGCCATGTGGTACACTTAAGAATGCTGATATTATAACTCTTGATAATTAACATTTTTATTGTTTTCTAAAAAAGTGTATCGAAGTTGTCTTGGTCCATTACAATTTACATCTCAAATGAAACCCGAAAACGTCGTAATACATAGCATAATGCGTAGTGAAGATTAGAATTGTATTTGTAAAATATGGTAAATGTTAATATATGTGTGTTTTACTATATCAGGTCAACCACCACCCTTGATATATTGTCAAATGCACCAAGTGCATCATTTTGGTTTTCATTGGACAAACTTAAAATTAAGACAATTTCATTGCTCCAAAGGACATAAAGTAGGTCAAGGGAGACCTTCATAATAAGTTTTTTAATAAATTTGCAAAACTGTGCACATTGTCCAGATTTCATCTTTGTAGTTTCAAAAACAAGAAAATAACCAGTCTAGTACTAAGATCTGTTTGCAGAACTGTACATGTGGTCCAAATGGATTTTGCTGTAGCTTCAAAAACAACAAAGTAGGTCAAACGGTCATGGTCCCAGTGCGTGGCCAGGTGTGGTCAACCTAGATATAGAGGGCAGATCTGGATAAAGCTGGTTGTGACCACTACATAATGTATAGTGTACTATATAGGTCTAGGTAAAAGAAAATACCATCTGGGCGAGGCTTATTTTAACTCCGGCGAATGATCTGAACAAACTTGGTTGAGAACCACTAGACAATGCCGTGAAGCAATTATCTGAGATCTAGGCCTCTTGTTTTACAGAATACATTTTGTTTTGGATTTGACTATGTTAGTGTATGTAAATTAAGTGTGATCCCCTGGTCATGGTCTAGAGGCAATATTTGAACAATCTTGGTTAGAGGTACACTAAAAATTATACAAAAAACAAAATAAGCTCTAAGCTCTAGCGTTGTGCTTTTGAACAACAATATTTCGTAAGATATTTCCTTCATATACTTTATTTGAATAAAGTGACCCGAAGGGCGGAGTCGATTTTGACCATGGGTGCATGATTTGAACAACCTTGCTAGGGGTCAGCTAGATTAAGTTACACACAAAATATCTGAACTCTAGGTTTGAGGTTTTAGTCCAGAAGATTATTTAAGTGTTTTTTCCTATATAAGTCTAGTAAAACAAAATACGTCACGGCGGGGTAAATTTTGCCCATGGGGGAAATGATTGAAACAAACTTACACATGTAGTACATTTGTTGCAGAGGTCCATTAGACAATGTTACATTGTACCAACCAAACATCAGGTCCTAGCCATTGTGGTTTAAGACAAACACATTTAAAAACGTTTTTCCTAGTTCTATGTATAAACACGTGACCCCATTGGCGGATTTAGCATTGACCCAGGGAACATGGTTTGAAAAATGTTGGTAGGTGTCTACTAGGCAAAGTTACTTACCCAATATTTAAACTATAGGTATTGTTATTTAAAATATTTTCTCTAACTGTATGTACTAGTACACAGATGGCACATAGGATTAGTTGTTAAAATGCCTTGATCATTTGATCAAATCTCAATATATTGCACGGCCAGGTATAACTCGCTAAGCCATTACCATTGGTGAAGCAAGACCCTCGCTGTGCAAGCCTTCCGGTAAAGATTGTGAAGGACAAATTTTGTATGCAGACAGGTTTGCTGTCTTTTTTTCTTTTCATCAAAATATACAGGAGGTTGTTGAAAATAAAGCACTGAAATGTAACTCAACCATAACAGCTATTTGACCCATGTACACCAAGATTTCTACAAAACAATTAGATGAATTTCACTTTGGGCAAGTCTATTTGCATGTCTATGGATGTTTTTCAGAATTTAGATAGAAAAATCTGACAACTAAAATTAATACTAATCAAACAAAATTGTTGTTGTCGTCTGCTTCGACGAGAAGCTGTTTGAAAATCAATAGGTAAAACAATTGTAGGGCACAAAAACCATATGTGTTCATCATCGCGACTCCTAAAGGTCCTTTTTTAAGTGTTACAGAGATATGAAGACCATCAGCATATATAAATAGGAACATATTTTATGGCTAAAACTTTATACAGTAAAAATGACTGCATATACATGTTTTGTTATACAAGTAAAGCATACCTGAACTTTCGAATTCTACATCCTGACTAATTTATTTAACTTTGGACTCAGTGAAACAAATGATCAATACGATGAAACGGCTGAATGTACTACATATGATAACAACTGATAAATTTATCAAATTACAAATGTTGTAACAGTATAGTTGTATTTAGAATGTCAAAAAAAATCAGATAAATTTACTTAGATGTAGTACTTCCTTAAAATGAAATATAAATATGTGACATTCAATTTAACATATTTCTTTATATTTGGCGTTTTATTTTATAATAATCATGATAGTAAGAACTTAAGGTAGAAAAAGCTAACGGGCTACTTTCACTCATACAAATAGTGGTTAACTGTTGTTGATGCATGTCAAACGTTTGATCCTGGACATCTTAAAATATGTTTGATTTAACATTTCTGGTAGCTCTTATATGCCAAAGAAAGATATGTTATCGGCAAATTTGACCGTCATTTGTTCGCAAAACGTTCTTAACGTTGACATTCAAATCGCTTGTTGACACGAAAACATAATTGAAAGCTAAGCAATAGATAAGTGGATCATATTCCGTATGTCTATCAACTAGTTCACTGTTTTAAGTTCAAATTTGACGAAACTTGTATAAATAAGACACTGAATACGCTTGATATCTAGTGACAAAAGATTTATAGGTGCTGATATATATCTTTGAATTTCTTTCTAACAATATAGTAGTGGTTGGTCTTTTTCGTTCTATAGTTACTTTTCCTTATTTCCAATTCACTATTTGCTTTGAAAGAGAAAGTCTTTCTGTTAACTATTTTTCTTTCTCTCACGAGATACATGTATTTGTGAGAAAAAGAGATGTTGACTTCCGGTGAAACTGAAAGTAGACAAAAAAGAACAGGAAAATGTTTTTAGCATAAAAAGTAACGCTTACAATATAATATTCATATAACAAGTGTTAAATGATATACATAAACAATAAATAAATATTAGCACATGGTCAAAAGATACATAATTATGAGGTTAAGTATGAGGCTAAAATTAAATCGCAATGACTGCAATATGATAATGTAATAAAAAAGAACTTCTAAGACACACTATCTACGTTGGGACCAAACATTTACTGTGTATTATAGGCTTGTATGGTAAAAAATAGCTTGGAACAAGTTGATTTGGCGGGAACAACGAGCTTCGATAACCTTTCTATTAAATACTTTCATATTGAATATGAACAAAATGAAAAATAGTTTCTCTTTCTCGTGAATCCATGCAAAACATCATTCCTGTCCAGTAAATCAATGCTCGGATGATAAACGTACCAGTAAGTTTCTAACCAGTACTGCATTTGCGTGTCCTAAAACATTTGAACTATTTTGCAAATGAAACTCGTTCACATCTACATGAAAATGATTAAAGTTTCCTTTTCACTTTTAGACCATAGTTTATCTAATTTAAAAAAAAACTGTCAAGCTTCCAGATATAAACCTCACTCAAACAATGAGGAAAATTGAACGGGACAAGATGAAAGTATATAATAAAGTAACAATAAGCAGCATCGTTTGGAAAACTGAGAAAGTAAAGGGTTGCTTACAGGACATTATACCTGTTCACTACTTTATAATTATGACCTTTTGGAAAGACAGTGTCAAGTTTGTGAATACAGTAAACTTCCTTTAAAAGTATCTCCATGTTATCATGAACCACAATAAAATGTGTTGCTACAAGAGTTGAATACGCAGGATCTACAAAGTTATTGATATCAAAACGATGACGGTTTATCCGTTTGGAAACTTGTTTACTTGTTTGACCAACATATTGCATATTACTTCTTTAACAATTGATCATATATACATGTATGTCATGAAAGCTTTCACAGTTTGTACTGCGTCTATTATAAAGGTTGTGTTTTTATGGGAACTACTAAATTTGTCAGTATGTCACTTAAACAAATAGGGAAAATGTCAACACTTACAACAATTACATTTTGATATGCGGATGTAACCGTAGATACAGGCTAAAAGTTACAAGAATATCCATATTCTTTGGGCGTTTTGAATGCAAATATCAGTTTTCATGCATGCAGCATTTTAAAAGCAGTAATAGCTGACAGCTTTAACATATATTCCTTTCACGTGTGAACATCACAAGTTGTAAATAAGTATTTGTAATCCTCTCATTTATATACGTTTTTCCTGACAAAATAAAAAAAAAGTATTAAACCCTTGGATAAAAGTCATCTGCCAAACTTCTCTAAAGGATTATTTGATGTTGAATCGATTAATTTACGATGGTATATAGCCCTCATTGGCAAACTTAAGCAACCGGAATGTCTCAACTCTACTTAACCCAAATTCTTCCCGTAACATAGGTTCGGTAAGATCAACAAGCATTGATCCATCAATCATATTTTCTCTAAATCTCTCTGAATACTGACCGAGATTTAGAATCTTTAAATATTCACATACTTCATGTATTGATAGTTTATGCATGTTCTTCACAGTTTTGCTGACACAGGTATCTGTCTTTGATTTTATAGCTTCGTCCTGGGAGGGTGCGAGAACTTGTTCGTGTGAAGACTTCTGTAAATGTTGTCTTACTGGTGATATATACGTTCTCGGAAAATTGTGTGTATTGTGCGGATTATGTTCGTATTGATGCTTTTCTGGATCTTTGTGTAAAGCAATTGGTCTTCTATCAGGAACAGACAGTGTTGAATCAGAGTCATAATCTGGCTCAGGTGACTTTCTAGCAGTGGGCATGGCATCGGCGCTTTCATGGATTTTACTCACATGACGCAAGCCAGACTGTTGGCTTGTTCTTTCTGTTGATGGCGGTGGTGGTAATGGCTGTGACCTTCTAGTTTGATAGAATAATTTGTTCTCCGTATCTTTTCTTGAATAGCCTTGTTCAGCGGGAAAGAATGCCCTTGGACGGTTCCTCAAAGGTTGTCCATTTATCAAACCTACGATGCTTGAGTAAGATTTAGGCTGCACATGTGAAAACCTCGTGTTATCATGGATTGCATTTGGATCGTATTCCCCAATATCTAAAAAAAATATACAGGACTTTGTTATTGTACATCTATCATATTTTCCTCAAAATGACAGTGGAGAAACTTCCAATAAAGAAAAAGGAAAATATAATTTATCGATGCCGATTTTGATATGATTTACTTTCTGATATCTATTTAATCATGTTATGAAATAAATAGCATAGTGCATGTAACAGTCTTTACAATGTAACATTTGCCAATTATAGAGGTTCTAGTAAGACAGAAGCTACATGTACCTCTTACCTGTCTTAAAGTTTTGAACAGGGCATACAGCTAGGGTTACCCTCTATACACAAATCTTCAATCATATATCATCCTATATATTTCAACCTGCTTGAGGTAACCGTGTCAAAATGTTGTGAAAACACTATTTGCTACAATGTTATCACCATTATTGTATGGTTATGGTGTCTTTACCATTATAAAAGAACAAATAAGAGCATACTATTCATTTTAAAGGGATATAAATCTATAATATGATTCACTCAAGCTGGGAATAGTGTATAAAATACGAAAACCTTTTTGGTACGTGCAGTTTTCATAAGGTACATGCCTTATTCAAAAATAGATGATAGCAGATGTTATTTGTTTTACTTTCAAATATATTTTCAAATTGTTTTAAGAAATAAATTTGACAGTAATAGATATTACAATGTAAGTTGTGTTATCATTGATAGGAGTAACTGTTGTTGAAACATACATGTATATGTGTTAGATTTATATTCCAATGACGGTATGTTACATTACAAAATGAATATTTATTAAATCGGTGTTGCTTTTTTTCTAATTGTTAACATTTCCCCAAAGATAAGAATTTCCTTACTTGGATTTCCGAAATATTGATTATACTTAATGGTTGAACATCTTCTTCTCAAATGATCAAGAAACATTTTCCATTTTTCCGGTGGCGAGCCTGCAATTCCAGTAACGGGCGATAGTCTGAGCTCAGACAAATACAGAGGCACATGAACAATGTCTGGAGTTATCTCCCCTGTAATAAATGAAGATCTCTAAAATTTCGATTGTTATAAGTTTTTGTAACATTTCGTTTTGATAAACTAAAATAATAACTATACATCAAACAGAAACGTTCTTTATACTGTCAGCCTCTTTTAAACGACGAAATGCAAGTCTTTAGTTTTGAGTGAACTGTTTTATGAACATTTTAATAGTGGTCAAATCGTGGTATATATATCGATAACAAATCCAACCAACGGCAACATTGATATTACCCATATAATGCAATCTATTTATTCAGATATAGGTCTATTACTTTTTTATCAGACTTACAAAAGTTTTGATTCAGACATATTTCTTTGAATTGCTGTATACTAAATCTAAACTATATTCTAAGTTTAAAATGACAAGACGATGACAAACGCATTCGAGGGTACAATAAGTTTATAATTGAACACATAGTTGTTATCTTCTTCAAAGTAAAATTTTAAGCACCACCGGCAGTACGTTAGCAACGTGACAAAATAAAACTATTAATTATTGACAGAGTCTCGCTCGGCCGAGTGAAGTACACATGTTATATTATATTTACCTTTTACAAGATCATGACCTAGTAAATAAAACTCTTCAAATCGTGTTTTCAGTTCTATAGGGGGTATATGGCTAGTACTAACACTCTTGTTCCCAACTGTAAGTACTTTGTTTCTAGGAAATTGTACAAGAACTGGGAGAGAGTTGTTCCTAACAATTCTGTCAAGACGATCTTCTTTTTCAGCTGTTTGGTAAAAAAGTTTAAATATAACGTTGTCATAACACTTGATTAGTATAGTACAGTTTAAGAAGCATTAATTGAAATATTACGAGACAGTAGGTACATGTACATTTGTAATATTATTGCCTCTTTCGAAAATCATATCTCAGGACTAATACTCTGTACAAGTAAGTTGTAATCTAAGTAACTGAAGCTAATTCTAGATACTGCTTTAATTGTATATATCGAGGGTTCACCGCAAGACTGTTGTAACTCCATATAAATAAAGAAGGAGATACAACAGTTTTGCGGTGAACCCTCGATATGTATCTGTCTGTATTTATTAAGCGTGAAATTTCACGACAATATTAATGAAAAAGACTATAACTACACCCAAAACGGTGCATTGATTTCATATAACATTTCTAGATGAATATTGTGGACTTTATTAATATAAATTTACATATTCAATATAACTTCATCTGATTGCACTTACTGTTACCATTTCTTACGATGCACAGCTGCTCTTCGTAATCTTCAGGAATGCTTATCACTTTTGACTGTCTAAAGAGGGTAAAATGTGCAACTATACGCTTCTGTCTAGATACTGAGTTAATTGTTAATACCTACAAATATAAAACATATATCAACAAGAGATGTTTGTTAAACAACCCTGCCATCCCTAAGTAACTGCAACTACAATGCTGATATTTTAGTTATCCAGAATTCATTAGGGATCAAAGGGGGCCATAAAGTTATCATAAATAAGAATGCTATCAAGTTTGAATTTTAAATGGCATCCAAAATTGTTTTTCGCTAGTTTATTGTATGTGTAAAGCAAACAAACTTTTAAAATCACGTGGCCACGACTTCGTATAACTTTATAACCAATATCTTGTAATAAAAGCGAGTCTTGATAAACGTACTTAGGCACACTGTACTCTGACAGTTAAGAATAATCAAATACATGTGGCTACAAACCTCTCCTCTATCAAATGTGTCTTCTACAATGTCACCATAAAATCCCTGAGTTACCATAACAACAACAGGAAGTCTGTTGTGGAACAGGTTATAAAAATCTGCAACACTGTAATCGTGTCTCGATGTCATAAACTCCATGCTGAATGTTGTACAATTTGGTGACTGCAGTTTAAAAGCTGCTCACCCTTTTGGTGAAAAAATAAGGTTCTTCGAACTGTCTGGCATTAACATATTTTAGAACGAGTTATTAAATAGAAAGGTTCCAGTATTTATAAATTATTTCACTAACCAATTATAAAGCGTTCTACGTTGAAATCAATATAACATATAGCTTAGCGGTGCTGTCAAACTAAGTCCACCAACATTTTCAACACTTTTTGTCAATTTGCTATGTAGGTTTGTATTTGTGTTATTGCTTCCAGTCATTACTTTTACATTTTATGTTTTAGTATATCATTTAGGAAAACTTTAAATATGCCTGCGTATTTCATGAAATTAAAATAATAAGTGTAGACAAGTACGATATGTATTTGAAAAAGTCTTTACCTGTCTTACTTCCACTATATTTCAAACGAACGCATTCACTGTGTAAATAAATCACAGAACACATTTTCTGCTGTGAAATAACTACGTTAACTTACATTATCTTTAAAGCTTCTGTAATACCTATAAAATATTTCATTTGTGCGACCTACAGATAACAATCTGAAATCACTTAACGAATAGGTTTTGTCACGTAGGCATATACATTTATCTACTGTACCGCCAGCGTTTCACTTCCGCGTCTTCGTGAAAAACAAAAACGTTTTTCGTTCGTTTTCCATGCGGTAATCGTTTAACCGTGTAACCGTGAAACGAGAATTCTCTTCTACGCATTCGAAGCATGAAACGTGCTTTTATATTTGCGTATACGCGTGTAACGAGAAAACAAAATATATATTTTATATTCCTCGCCAATTTAGGGCATAATCATAAAAACTTACATCATTCCACAGGCTTAATTCCGTCCAATATCTTCGGTTGAAATAATGTCATTGTTTCAGGAATGTTCTAACTAAGAAAATGACTAGTCACACTTGTACATTTGATGAAATAAACAAAATGTTTAAACTTACACATTTCGGAAATGTTTAATTTTATATCAGTTTACATTTCATATCTCCATTTTTGGTAATATGCACTTGAAGTACCATCAAAAACAACAAAGTACGTCAAACGGTATTTGTCTAAGCGCGTGGCTACGTGTGGCCAACTCAGATATAGGGGTCTGATCAGTGACTACTACATACTACATAATGCATAGTGTACTACATAGGTCTAGGTAAAAGAAAGTACCACCTAGGCGAGGCTTATTTTAACTCCGGCGAATGATCTGAACAAACTTGGTTGAGAAACACTTGACAATGCCGTGAAGCATTCATCTGAGATCTAGGCCTTCTTGTTTCACACAAGACATTTTGCTTTGGATTGACAGTGCAAGTGTTTTTTAATTTAAGTGTGATCCCTAGGTCATGGTCTATAGGCAAATTTTAACAATCTTGGTAGAGGTACACTAAAAATGATACAAAAAAACAAAACAAAACAAAATAAGCTCTAAGCTCTAGCGATGTGGTTTTAAACAATACCATTTCGTAAGATATTTCCTTCATAAACTTTATTTGAATAAAGTGACCCAAGGAGCGGAGTCAATTTTGAACATGGGTATATGATTTGAATAATCTTGCTAGGGGTCAACTAGATTAAGTTACACACAAAATATCTTAATGTTTGAGGTTTTAGTCCAGAATATTTAAGTGTGTTTCCTATATCAGTCTATGTAAAACAAAATACGTCAGGGCGGGGGACATTTTGACCATGGGGACATGATTGAAACAAACTTAGTACATTTGTTGCAGAGGTCCATTAGACAATGTTACTTGGTACAAACCAAACATCTAAGTCATAGCCATTGTAGTTTAACAGAAACAAATGTAAAAACGTTTTCCTAATTCTAATGTATAAACAAATGACCCCAGTGGCGCATTTAGCTTTGACCCTGGGAACATGATTTGAAAACTCTTGGGAGGTGTCTATTAGGCAAAGTTACTTACCCAATATTTAAACAATAAGTCTTGTTGTTTAAAATATTTTCTCAACTGTCCATGGAGATCAACATTCATGCTCTACATTTTACTTTGTTAAATTATCATTTTGGAATTATCTTCCTATTACTATATGAATCTGTAGATTGAAAGGATTCTTCTGTAGAATTGGTTTGTAAATTAAACAGTATGTAAATGTAGCTTTAACTGTATGTACTAGTACACAGATGGCACATAGGATTAGTTGTTAAAATGCCCTTCTCATTAAATCAAATATCAATATATTGCACGGCCAGGTATAACTCGCTCAGCCATTGCAGTTGGTGTAGCGAGACCCTCGCTGTGCAAGCCTTCCGGTAAAGATTGTGAAGGACAAATTTTGTATGCAGACAGGTTCGCTGTCTTTTTGACTTTTAATCAAAAGATACAGGAAGTTGTTGAAAATAAAGCACTCAAATGCAATTCAACCATTACACATCTTTGACTCATTTACACCAAGATTTCTACAAAACAATCAGCTGAATTCCATTTTGGGAAAGTCTTTTTCCTTATCTAGGGGTGTTTATCAGAATTTAGATAGAAAAAGCTGACAACTTAAATACTGATTAAACAACATTGTTGTTGTCGTTTTCTTCGACGAGTAGCTGTTTAAAAATCAATAGGTAAAACAATGGTAGGACACAAAAACCATAATTGTTTTATGTGTTCATCATCGCGACTCCTAAAGGTCTTTTTTAAAGTGTAACAGAGATATGAAGACCGCCAGCATATATAAATAGGAACTACTTTTAGGCTTAAATCCTTCTACAGTAAAAAACAATGCCAGCATATATTGTACATTGTGAAACAAGCAAAACGTACCTGAACCTTCAAATTCTACATCCTGGCTAATTTATTTAACTTTGGACTCGATGAAATAAATGATCAATGCGATGAAACGGCTGAATAAACTAAATATGATAACAGTTGATAAATATATCAAATTACATATACAAATGTTGTAACATCAACATTTCGATTATAGCTTTATTTAGAATGTCAAGAACAATTCAGATTATTTACATAGATGTAGTACTTCCTTAAAATAAAATATAAATATGCGACATCAATTTAACATATTTCTTTATATTTGGCGTTTTATTTTTAATAATCCAGCTAGTAAGAACTAAAGGTAGAAAAAAAGCTAATGGGCTACTTTCACATACACAAAGTGGTTAACTGTTGCTGATGCATGTCATACGTTTGATCCTGGACATATTAAAATCTGTTTGATATAACATTTCTGGTAGCTCTTATATGACAAAGAAAGATATGTTATCGGCAAATGGGACCGTCATTTGTTCGCAAAACGTTCTTAACTCGCTTGGTGACACGAAATCATAATTGAAAGCTAAGCAATAGATAAGTGGATCATATTCCGTATGTCTATCAACCAGTTCACTGTTTTAAGTTTATTTTAGCAAATTTGACGAAAGTTGTATGAATAAGACATTGAATCAGCTTGATATATAGTGTAACTTTTAGCCTGCATATATGGTTACATCCGCATCATCAAAATGTAATCGCTCTAAGTGTTGACATTTCCCCATATTTCAAGTGACATACTGACATATTTAGTAGTTCCCAGAAAAACACAACCTTATTACTTTGATAAATTGTAAAAGAAGTAATATGCAATATGTTAGTCAAACAAGTAAACAAGTTTCAAAACGGATGAACAGTCATCGTTTTGATTTTAATAACTTTGTAGATCTTGCGTATTCAACTCTTGTAGCAACACATTTTAGTGTTTCTTGCCAAAAGATGTGGTTCATGATAACATTGAGATACTTTTAAAGGAATCTTGCTGTATTCACAAACTTGACACTGTCTTTCCAAAAGGTCATAATTATAAAGTAGTGTACATGTATAATGTTCTGTAAGCAACCCCTTACTTTCTCAGTCTTCCAAATGATGCTGCTTATCATTACTTTATTATATACTTTCATCTTGCCCCGTTCAATTTTCCTCATTGTTTTAGTGAGGTTTATATGTGGAAGTTTGACTTTTTTTCAATTAGATAAACTATGGTCTAAAAATAAAAAGGAAACTTTAATCATGTTCAAGTAGATGTGATCGAGTTTTATTTTCAAAATAGTCCAACTTTTTTAGAACACGCAATTGCAGTACTGGTTAGAAACTTACTGGTACGTTTATCAGCCGAGCATTGATTTGCTGGACAGGAATGATGTTTTGCATGGATTCACGAGAAAGAGAAAATATTTTTCATTTTTTTCATATTCAATATGAAAGTATATAATAAAGCTATAAATAAAGTTTTTGAAGCTCGTTGTTCCCGCCAAATCAACTCGTTCCAAGTCATTTTTCACCATACAAGCTCAATATCCTAACATACACTGTATATTTCTGGTCCCAACGTAGATAGTGTGTCTTAGAAGTTCTTTTTTGTTACATCATCCTATTGCAGTCATTGTGATTTAATTTTAGCCTCATAAGTAGCCTCATAATTATGTATTTTTGACCCTGTGCTAATATTTATTTATTGTTTATGTATATTATTTAACATGTGTTATATGAATATTATATTGTAAGCGTTACTTTTTATGCTAAACAATATTTTTTTGCTCTTTATCGTCTACTTTCAGTTTCACCGGAAGTCAACATCTCTTCTCACAAATTCATGTATCTCCTGAGAAAAAAAAAGTTAACAGAAAGACTTCCTCTTTCAAAGCAAATAGTGAATTTAAAATAAGTAGAAGTAACTATAGAACGAAAAAAGACCAACCACTACTATATTGTTAGAAAGAAACCCAAAGATATATTTCAGCAGCCAAAAATTTTTTGTCAAGAATGTCCATATTCTTACGGTGTTTGAATGCTAAGATCAGCTTCCATGCTTGCAGCATTTAAACAACAGGATTATCTGACAGCTTTAACATGTCACAGTATTCCTTTCACGGGTGAACATCACAAGTTGGATATAAATATTTGTAATCCTCTCATTCATATACGTTTTTCCTAACAAAATAGTAATAAGATATAAAACCCTTGGACAAAAGTCATCTGCCAAACTTCTGTAATGGATGATTTGATGTTGAATCGATTAATTTACGATGGTATATAGCCCTCTTTGGCAAACTTTAGTAACCGGATTGTCTCCACTCTACTTAAACCCAATTCTTCTTGTAACATAGATTCGGTTAGATCAACAAGCAGTGATCCATCAATCGCTTTTTCTCTAAAACTCTCAGAATAATGACCGAGGCGCAGAATCTTTAGATATTCACATACTTCATGTATTGATAGTTCATGAACATTCTTCACATTTTTGCTGACACATGTATCTGTCTTTGTTTTTAAAGTTTCATACTGAGAAGTTTGTGCTAGAACTTGTTCGTGCGAAGACTTCTGTAAGTGTTGTCTTACTTGTGGTATATACGTTCTCGGAAAATTGTTGGTATCGTTCGGATTATTTTCGTATTGATGCGTTTCTGAATCTTTGTGTATAGACATTGGTTTTCTATCAGGAACAGCTGGTGCTAAATTAAAATCATAATCTGGCTCAGGTGACTTTCTAGCAATGTGTATGGCATCGGCGCTTTCATGTATTTTACTTAGGTAGGGTGATACTGGTGTAATGTACAGAGGATCTGTATCATTAGGGCTATATCTTAACCCATGACGCAAGCCAGACTGCTTGCGTGTTCTTTCTGTTGGTGGCAGTGGTGGTAATGGCCGTGATATTCTAGTTTGATGGAATAATTTGTTTTCCGTATCTTCTTTTGAATAGCCTTTTTCAGGGGGAAAGAATGCCCTAGGACGGTTCCTCAAAGGTTGTCCATTTATCAAACCTATGATGCTTGAGTAAGTTTTAGGCTGCACATGTGAAAACCTCGTGTTATCATGGATTGCATTGGGGTCATATTCGGCAATATCTATAAAATATACAGGATTGTGTTATTGTATATCTAACATGATTTCGGCAAAATGACAGCGGAGAACCGTTCAAAAATTGATGATAGATACCGGTATTACATTAAATATAATCTTAATGGCCTCTCTCTTTTTGTACTCACGAGGAAATGAAATTTATTGAAGCAGTGTTTGATTTGTTTTGCTTTCAAATATTTATAAAATTGTGTGAAGAATAAAATTTGACAGTAATATATACTACAATGAATATTTATCTAATCGGTGTTGCGTTTTTAATTGTCAACATTTCCCCGAGAAAAAGAATTTCCTTACTTGGATTTCCGAAATATTGATTATACTTCATGCTTGAACACCTTCTTCTCAAATGATCAAGATACATTTTCCATTTTTCCGGTGGCGACCCTGCAATTCCAATAACGGGCGATAGTCTAAGCTCAGACACATACAGAGGCACGTGTACAATGTTTTGAGTTATCTCCCCTGTAATAAATGACGAATTCTAAAATTTCGTTTGTGAGCAACATATGAACATACATGTATTGACGCAACAATTTGTTAAAACATTTTTGTTTAAGCTTTAACAATAGTTATACAACAAACGTTCTTTATTCTGTCGCCCTTTTTTAAAGACAAAATGCAAGTCTTTAGTTTTGTGAGATCTGTTTTATGAACATTTTAATAGTTATCAAAACGTAGTATATAGATGTTAATACCTGGCCGATAACAAATCAAACCGCCGACAAAATTGGTATTACCCATAAAATGGAATCTATAGGATAGATGGTCATAGCTGGTAAAAAACAACTGGGATCAAGCTAACGAAAGTTTTTATTTAGATATATTACTTTGAATTACTGTATACTAAATCTAAACTATATGCTAAGTTTAAGCTAACAAAAAGACGACGCGGGTATTCTAGTACACTAAGTTCATAACTGAACAAAAATAGCAAACGTTAGATTTTATTAAAATTGTTATCTCCTACAAAATAAATCTAAGCGCAATCAAAAGTACGGTAGCAACGTGACAACTTAAAACTATTATTTATTGACAGATTCCCGCTCAGCCAAGTCAAGTAACATGATATATTGAACTCACCTTTTACAAGTATATGACCAAGTAAATAAAACTCTTCAAATCGTTTTTTCAGTTCGATAGGGGGTATATTGCTACTACTTATACTCGTATTCCCAACTGTAAGGACTTTGTGTTTAGGAAACTGTACCAGAGCTGGTAGCGAGTTGTTTCCAACAATTCTGCAAAGACGATCTTCTTTTCCAACTGTTAGGGGGAAAAGTTTAAATGTCACACTGTAATAACACTTGAAATGTATAATTTAAGAAGCGTTAATTGATATATTACGGGTTAGAAGGTAATATTTCGCGCTTTTCAAAAATCATATTCCAGGAAAACATTATGTACGAGTAAGCTGTAAATTAGATTACTGGAGCTAGCTCTAGATAATGTATTTACTAACTATATTTATATGCATCTTTTGCAATTTTCATTAGTAACACTTCGTAAACTTGACGATATTAATGTTTCAGCATTTTACTACAGTTAAACCTCAACGTTGACTTCATTTAACACTTCTAGGTGAATCTTCTGGTCTTAATTACTATTGAAGAAAATTACATGAATAATCTGCTTTGATCTGTACGCACTTACTGTTCCCATTTCTCACAATGCACAGCTGCTCTTCGTAATCTTCTGGAATGCTTATTAGTTTTGACTGTCTTAAGAGGGTAAAATGTGCAACTACACGCTTCTGTCTAGATACTGAGTTAATTGTTATTACCTGCAAATATGTAGAGGTTAATTGTTGGTTTCGGTGGGTTTAATATCACATTATAATTTCACCGAGTGGGCATCAAAGGTAATATTTTACGAGTGACGCACCAACGAATGAAAATACCTCTTTTTTGTGTTCACGAGTGAACTTAACGTTACAATACATCGATACAACACTTTTTCTATTTATTTTATGTTTAAAACTCTACTTTTGTTGAGATTGTTTCAATGAAATGTCAACAACCACTGGAAACGGCATCAGAAAGCATGACACACATGATGTCATTTTAACGACGTCATCGCCGTTTCGTTTCCGATATTAGTTTCGCTCGGTATACATTTTGCCGTCAATGTGGGTTGAAGATTTTGATATTTTCACTGCTTTGAAACAGTGAAATATCAATTTTATTTCACTAATATTTTTAAGTATTTCACTGAAAAGCATGAAATAAAAAAACATATATCTACATGAAAGTTTTGTAATACGCTTATACATATCTTACATCCTTCCGGCATTAACTGTAAGATAAAAAAATACTGATGTTCTAGTGAAACAGAAGTCATTAGAGTCGAACATAAAGCATATGTGCATAGCAAACAAAGTTTTAAAATCACGTGGCCAGGACTTCGTAGAGTTTTATAATCAAGATCTTGTAAAACAGATTGTTCTTGACGAACGTACTTTATAAAATAAGCACCCTTTGCTCTGAAAGTTAAGAGTTATCAAATACATGTGGTTACAAACCTCTCCTCTATCAAATGTGTCTTCTGCAATGTCACCATAAAATCCATGAGTTACCATGACAACAACAGGAAGTCTGTCATGGAACAGGTTATAAATATCTGCAACACTGTGATCGTGTTTCGATGTCCTAAACTCCATGCTGTGTGTTGAACAATTTCACGAGTGCAATCTTAAAGCTGTTTGCCCTTAGAAGTTGGTATAAAATGAGTTTCTTCGAACAGTCTGAAGTTAACATAATTTTAGAACGAATGATCAAATTATAAGGTTCCAGTATGAATTATAAATTATTTCGCTTACCAAGTACAAACCGTTGCAAACGCTTTTGAAATTCAAATACAAACATATAGTGCAGCGGTGCCGACAAACTAAGCTCGCATACATTTTCAACATATTTTCTTAAATTGCTATATGTTCTTTACTTCTAGCCATATTTTTTCATTTTATGTTTTAGTAAATTATTATGGACAAGTTTATCAAATGTTACCGGAAATTGTGAACAAGAAGCTTTAAAGATTAAAATATGTACAAAATGTACTACAAATATGCGTGCGTGAAATTAAGATAAGAAATGTAATATGTGTCGCAAGGACAAGTTCGAAATGTATTTAAAAAAGTATTTACCTGGTTTACTTTCACTATATTTCAAAAGAACGCATCCACTGTATAAATAAGTCCCACAACCCGTAGTTTTCTACCATATAATTTTCTACTATGAACTAAATAACTTAACTACAATGTTTAAAAATAATAACTCAAACCTTAACATTAACTTTATCTTTTGAACTTCCCTGTTACCTATAAAATATTCCATTTCTGCCACCTACTGATAACATTCAGAAATCTCTAAACGAATAGGTTAAGTCACGAAAGCGCTTACATTTATTTATCATTCAAATTAATTTTCTTGATATCTGTTGATATTGTGTCTTTGTATTATTTATCTTGGCTTAGTTTATATGTATTTTACGCGTAAGTTCAATCTATCAATAACCTTTTACCTAAGTTCACTTTCTTACCCAAATGCCAAAACCACTTACATTCACTTATGTATCACAATACATGTACATTAAAAAGATATAAAAACTGTTTAAAGTGTCAGTCTTTTCCCGAGTTTGTTTTCAATTTCGGTATGCTTAATTCTATATAAGACAGACAGTAAATGTTATTTGTAAAACGTATAAACGAAGTTTGTTTCGAATAATTTATTTCAGAAGCCTTTAGGATAAAATACATAAAGTACGCTGTCAAATTCAAGACTTACCAGCATGAATCCATCAATTTTGAGAGAAGGCAACAGAAAAGTTACACATTGCAGCTTAAACATGAACTACACAAAATCAGCGCTTTTGTCAAATGCAAAAGTAATAGACAACAGTTACATAAGGAAGATACAACACAAAGCACTGATCAAACGCACACAAAAATAAAAAAGTAAAAGTAATAGATCGAGGTAACTGCCTTGGAACGGTCACTTATCCGAAATATTGGTACATGTAACTATAGATTCAAACTGGTTTGTAGCACGCAAACCTATTACTGTCCCTGGCTCAATCTAAGAGGAAATTGTGTAAAGAAAGTACGTCCTCTCTTAGCAGCAACGATATTTTCTTAACACGGTTGATAGAGGAATACCCAAGTAACATTTGAGGAGCCTTCTGAATTTAAATGAGATGTTGGAATAAAAAAGTTGACGACGTACACAGCTTACATGGAAATATCCTTAGTACCTACATACATTAGTGGATGATGTTTCGTGTTAAGATATCGGACAATTATATTGCCAGAGACTTTCAAATCCCCAACATTATATTATACTTTAGCTGTGCCATTTTACACGTGTTTTGATTATAGTGCGACAAGATGCAAGGAGCTCCGTTTGGTTCTGAAAAATCTGGAGAGCTTACTTCTCTGTGAATAAATTTTTTCTTTCATCAACTACATGTATCGGCAACAACTCTGCTATACACTTCAAAACCTTTTGCATAGTCAAATAAGATCAAACTCTGAGATATCTTTTTACTGAGATTTCTTAGATACTAGGAGTTAGACTTTAGTTAAAATGTTAGTAACTTCATGATTATTTTGTAAAGTAATATGTTTCAATAATGGTGACAATTTATGTTTACTTTGCAGGTGCGAATCAATTTCTTGAATAAAACAAGCAGCATTTTGCAATGGGAAATTCAGAATGAGGGAAACTTTGGTGGAAAATTGATACGAACGGAAAAGGTGTTTCTCTTTGATGGAAATGAACTTTGCATGTTTACAGAAACGAGGAAGGAAGAGTTTTTTTAGTCCAACAGTCCTAATATAAACGTTAGATTCATTTTATACCATGCATATAACGTTCAAAATATGTAAGGGACGAGCTTGATTTAGCAATCATATGCATTTTGTAGTCAGCAGTGCAATATCAGGAGCATGTGGTGTTAAATATTCAGACACCCGTGTGAAGTTGTTGCTACAGCAATCCATTTTCATAGGTATGTCACATTACCTACCTTTCTCTCGCATTGAATTACTTTGAACTGCTCATATCTATATACATGTGTATTCTATTTTTAATGAATAATAAGTAGAATAATAAAATTTAGGATTTGTTTTAAAGCATTGTTTAAGATAGTTAATCTTACTGTATGAAATGATAATAGTTACAGAGCAGCAAGTAAGAAGTATCTTTTGTGGTATCAATATCTCAGTATTTGTCATTTAGTCTCTTTCATATCAGATACCTCTCTAACGGATGGAAACTTGTCTCTACTGAAAACAGTGAAAATATCTCCTTTCTGTAAATATGACACGGTGATTGTCTACAAATACATATTTGCTTTCGCCGTTTAGATGGTCAGAGGTATGAAGCCACATATGTTACCATGGAGATGAGTTTGCATGTTTTTACTTTTCAACAGACTTTAGACGAACATGAAACAATCTTCATTCAGGTGTTTGAAGAGTACGCGCTTGACCAAAGCCATTTCCTTTTGATTGTAAGGGGACAATGCAAGGCTCTGCTCATATGAGCTTTTAACAAAGATAAAAATCTACAACGACAACAATGGTTTGGTTAAAATAACAATTATAACGATAATCAAAAATGTTTGAGTAAAACTATTTTATTAAGGTTATGTTCAAACATTATGGATCATATTTGATCAATTAGCAAAAGAAAGTACTGGTAAAACTGATTTATCACGGCAATGTTCATTCAAAAACATTCTCACTGTATGGATCATGACTGATTAATTATATAACAAGTGTAAGAGTAAAACTGATTTATCCAGGCAATGTTCAAACTTCACAGTATTGATTATAAATGATCAATTATCAACACAATGTAAGAATTAAAACTGATTTATAAAGGCAATGTTCATACAGTAAAATAATACTTTCACAGTTCTGATCATAATTTATCAGTTATCAAATAATTGTTTGTCTAAAACTGATTTATCAAGACAATGCACAATAACATTCTCACAGTATTGATCATAACAAAAATCAAGAGTAAAAACTGATATATTAAGGCAATGTTCATACAATGATATCCGCACAGGACTGATCATAATTGATCAGTTATCAAATAAATGTTAGAGTAAAACTGATTTATGAAGGCAATGTTCATACAATAACATTCTCACAGTATGAATAATATATTGACCAATTATCTAAAACATGTAAGAGCAAAAACTGACAATGTTTATACAATAACATTCTCACAGCATGTATAATGATTCATCCATTATTAAGTAAATGTTAGAGTAAAACTGATTGATAAAGGCGATATTCATACAATAACATCATCACAGTAGGAATCATAACTGATCAATTGTCAAAAAAGAACGAGTAAAACTAATTTATCAAAGCAATGTTCATGCAATAACATTCTCACAGTATTGATCATAACTAATCAATTATCACTACCAAGCTGTATATATAAAATGTATATACATGTACATTGTTATGTCACAGATAATAGCACATACATTTTGTACCTTCCCATTATCATTCTGAAGGGCAGGGAAACTAGAACAAATGTATATAGTCAATCACAAATGATAGCCTAAAAAAGCCCAAGCGGACTGATTTCCAGTGGGACCTTGTTGTCTAAATTAAGATTCGCGTACACAATTTAAAGCTATGATACTGCTCAAAATGATCAGAAAAAGTACGGTCAAGAACAGTTCTTAAAACACGAAAACTGTTTAGAAAATAAAAACGAAAATAAGTCATGCTCATCCATTTCTTTCACTAGTGCATGCAAACACGAATTTATCCCATCAAATTATCGAAAATCATTTTATGACCCGGCAGGTTAAAAAAAGATTTTGTCATTTCACAACTATGTTCAATAAAAATAAAACTGTTGTATATACATATGTTATTTAGCCATACCTTTCGCAATGCTTGTTGTTCAATGAAACCTATGTGATATCTATGACACGCCCCCACCCCTATCAAGAAATGAATAGTTTATAAAAGGCATACACACTTTTCGGTAAAGGGGGCTACCCTAAAAACAAAAATAATATCAAACAGGGAATGCCACGTACCAAAAACGCAGCCTCCCCAAAACGACCCCACTCCCCCGGAAGTGCAAAAACACACACACTCCACGCGCACACGCACACACACACCACACACACACACACAGGCATTACACAACTATAAGTCGCGTGCCTTGTTTTTATCCTAGACAAAGAAAATCAGGGAAGTCACTTTGCAATTGAGATCAATATCAAATTGACCTCTCAGATTAAACCATTTCCTTCGATCTTTCCGAACATACGAGGTATTCAGCGTTACTGTTTCTTAAAATATACGAGGTGTGATAAAAATACTTAGACTTTCGTCATAACTTTAAGACGCCTTGTTGTAATCCTGTTATCTTTGCAGTAAGCATAAAACTATTCAATGGACATGTTTATCAGTTCCCGAAATGCTATATCAATATGTCCACAAATATAAACAATAAAGCATCTTACAGCTTCTTGCAAGGGTAGAGCAAACCTCGTCGTAAATAACGTTACTTTTCTGCAATTTATAAATTTAATTAAAGTTTTTTATTTCTGAGCCCTATTCATGAAAGTCCGGAAAAAGTTGTAGTCTGCTGCGTTTACGTCAATATAACAGATTAATGTTTTCTGTGACGTCATTACAGCTGTATATAAGCAGTTATTTTATAAACAAACGTACCATGTATTAAGCAACAAAGCAAATTATTGTTGTCATCAGAAAGTGCTTAAACACGGACGATAATTTACTTTTGAATGAGTCTTGGCATAACGCCTACAAAGACAATTGATTGGTTGTCTAAAGCAAGCATGAACAAAAATGTATGTCAAGCAGGGTTTTAAGTGGCACAAACAATTTCGAGAGTCACGAGTATCAATCACAGATGATAATCCTGTTGGAAGAATGTCATTTATTACTACAGTGTTATTTAGTGTCGACGTTGAATTTGGTACATTTACATACATTCAGGGTTTATTGTATTTTGTGTTGTATAAATATGGAAGAAATTGAATATAAAGTAAAAACGTTATGACGAAGTCTACTTATTTTTCTACCACCCCTCGTCTAAACAAACAGAAGTATTCATAGAATGAATGAAAATGTTGCTTTACAGTTAACAATATTAGGAGTATGTATTTACATACTTATCGATACACTCATAGACAAGGATGATAGTATGGCTAAAACTTTGAATATTCTTTACTTTTACAAAACCATGATAAAGGTCCATAAATGCCATGTCGGTCTGGAAAAAACCATCATACTACATTTCCCTTCATTATTGTGCGACATAGACCTGCTTTTTGTTTTGACTACGATTTATTTTCCAATAATCTAAATATATTCTTTTCAAAGTTAGACAATTTTGTGTCCAACGTTTTGATGAGATCATGATGTGATTGCTGTTGATCAGTACAAACCTTTTCGATACGATCAGATAACCTCTTTTCTAAATCTCTTAAGTCGTTCTGAAATGGTTTTAAAGACTGTACATTTAATTCTCGAAGTATGTCCATAACAGGTGTAACAATACCATGAAGTGGCTTCATGCCATCAAGAGTACCAATTATCATTCCTACACATACCAGACTGCCTTCATGGTCTTGCGCAAAGACCAATCCTCCCGAATCCCCTTGCCGACAAAAATCTTCCGTTTTATTTTCTATTTCATACTGATTGAAATGCGGGAAGGGAACGCTTTCATGATTAAATTTTGCTTTGTACTCTGGATCCCGCACAACCATTCCATCAAATACAATTTGTCCACGTGTACAAAACGTACTGCTCCCAAACTTCAGAACACCACAAGCAGCTCGTGTGCTATTTATTCGCGTCCTTCCCCAAGTTCTGCCCGTGTCAAAGTTGAGTACATCTGACATAAAAATATAAAAAATAAATTTCATAAATGCGACTAAAATAACTTCAATATAAACATTACTATCAGCAAACGTAAAGTTTATATTGCTATTTGATAAACAATGTAAGTTCACCTTACAATAGGGCTTGACGCAATGGAATATAAGACTTCATTTACAGAAATCAAAAAACGTTTAGTTTAATGCAGATGCATAGGTAAAATAAGTGTTTTGAAAAGAAAAAAACATAATGTTATACAAAATACATGTTAACACATATTTATAATCTTGTAAACTAATTTCAAGAGGCACAAAGTCTTTATCCCGAAACAAAGAAAATATGCTAGACCTTTTTTTAATAGTGAGGCTTTCAACTGAAACTTTCACTTGTTATCAAATCAACATATTTCACATGCCGTTCACATATTCGATGCTAGTATATGTGTACCGAATAAATGTTTGATATCTTACAAACATTCAACAGTATATTTTAAACATCATAGTGGCCAACTGAACTATGAGATCGAATACACATTGTATATTCTGTTAACCTTTTTTACGTATAAAGCGATAATTGGCAGTTGCAGATTTTATGCAACTTTCTTGTTTTTCCGTCTTAATTTGCCTAATATTTTCAAGGCTCCCAGGACCCCTTTTCAATAAGCACCCTTAAGTTGTATTTAATCGAATACATAATTTGCAATGAATGTCTTGCTTCTAGATACAGATATTTTCAAAAATAAATCGCTAATGCACAAAAATACGAAGTACGCATATTTCACATTACAGTAAGATTTACTACGTAAGCAGACATTAGTTTGGAGTTATCAATTTTTAAACTGAATAATAATACACTGAACCACATTAGTAAGCCTCTTTAGTTCGTATACTGATTCTGAAGATAACAATTGATCGAATTTTAACATATTTGGTGTTTGTAGTAGAATTTATTTTATGAATTTCTTTCTTTTTAGGATAAAGAAAGGACATCTAAGTATGTAATGAAATTCATCAGCTATTCCATTTAAACTACACAGCGGACACTTGCGGTCGTTGTAAGATACCGAAAGATTGCGCCATCGTCTCGTTTCAACTGGAACTTTGTGATTTACTGATTTCAGAAATAAATCTAGAAGTAAATTATTCGGCAGAATAGTTAGATACGGTTCAAGCTTTAGATTTGTTTTGAAAAGTCTGTCATGAAGTCCTTTTGATGAATTTGTGAGCTGGTTGCTCCATTTCTGCAGAAACTGATCACAAAGTGTGCGTTTAACACTTTTGTCAATATTCTTAAGATTAGGTATTTTCTGTTGCAACCATAAAGCAGTTTTTCCTGTTCTATTTAAGGTATCCCTTATTCATCATTCTATCCATTTGTATTTTATATTTAAACTTAACATACATTTATAACAGAATCTAATTATTTTATCAGGACTTCCAAGAATTAAGTGACACCAATATTTAATTACTCTAGCCTTAATGATTACTTCTTACGGGAATCTTCCTAATTCTTCATACAACATCTACAGAGGGGTGCTCTTTTTGCTTTTGATAAATGTTCCGAGATAATCCGTGTGAACTTTTTCTATAATATCTAAACTTATATTATTTATTTTACTATTCCGATACTGCGGTTCGAAATTTCTGTTGTAATGATTGCGAATAAATCTTCCATAACTACTTATGCAACATGCTTGAGCTCATGTAAGTTATAATAGTTATACATAATCTGCCTTTTTAGTATTACAAACAGTAATCTCCCTTGCAGGAAGTTTGACGTTGACGTTATGGATGAATTGTATTTAGCGGGTAGCACAGTTAATTGTATTAATTAAATCTTTATTTTAGAGCAATATAAAGTTATTTTTATTTCATTCATTGCATATAATTATTGAATTTTCCGGTATTTTAAGGGTTTCAAACCTAAAGTAAATATATACATGTATATATACATATATGTCTATCTATTTATAAAATGAATTAAATAAGAATTACTTTATATGGCTTTAACTGTTTATTTGTTAAAATAACTGTGCTACGGGTTTCGTACTATTCATCAGGCATAGTAAATGACGTTGTGTCCATGACGTTCACGTCATACCTTCCTGCGAGGGAGATAACATGATGTAAAAGGGTTGATTATTATTTTTTATTAATGGCGTTAAACCTTGGTTAATAAAATAATTCTTTTTTGCTAACTTAGCTGAAACGTATTTAGTTTGAAATTTAAATAAAGGAAACATTTAAATTGTTTTTTTTTCACATCGATCTCAATGTTCGCTTAAAGGAATTTTTCTCGTTTAAAGGTCTCTTATCTGTTGTGCATAGATTGTTCTACGTGTTCGTAGTTTCTCTGCAGTTTTGCTAAATATAGCATTCCCTACGACTGGTTATGTTGTAACATACAAAACATTTTGTACATCAAATGTCATATCGTAGTTTTCTTAGAATTTCTTTCCTTTGAAATTGTAAAATCTAGTTTCAATAATATGTTAACAAAGCGAACAGTTTGGTTTGATTTGTGGGTCTGTGATGTTTGCTCTTGTAAGTAAATTTTATATTTGGTGCATGTCGCTGTTAATGATTGAACAATTAGATCACAGACACATCAGAGTCATTTTGTAAAAGTGGCAAAGTATGTCTTATGTTATGAAAAAATTCTTTATTTCGAGGATTATAAGTTGAGTGTTTGTTTAACCAAAATTGCATTGATTCTAAACCCAACTGATGCGAAATGTTTGTGTATAGTTTTTTTACATGAAATATATATCATCACTTATTGATCAATGAAAACTGTTAATCACATCTTTTTGATCATTGCAGGATTTGGGCATTAATTGTCACGTCGTGGCTATAATCATCTTGTTCTGGAGCTAATGGACTTTGCTCGAAATTTATTCGCTCGAATACAACCGTTCGCTCGAACTCGGCAGACGGCCCCGGCAAAATCTCGATAAAAATAATATTGTTCAACCTCCGAAACATCGAACCACGATCTCTCGGTTTCTCGATATTGTCTGGCGGTCCGTTATGATCTATTTCAGTGTCATTTTGCATGAACAATAAAGGTGTCACTCTCAATTATCGATCAAACAGTTGCACATTTGATCACTAGTTTCAAAGAAGGCGTTGTTTTGAAAACCTCTGTAAATGAACAATTGAAGGTAAACTAAATTTCCTTTATAATGTTGATGCAACGTAGTAGTCGATTGGAATAAATATAATGTTTTTTTTAACGAAAATGGATATACTATTTAATGAGTGTCCGATTTTGCAGAAGGGTATGTTGCCGCTGGTAAGATTTAGAATGTAGTGCAAGTTATGTTTTCCCGCTTTGATCATTTTGACTTCTGACTGAAATTGGAATAAGCGGAATAATTTTAAGCACTTCAAAAAGGAAGTTGTGAAAAATGCAGTAATTTGACTGCAATTTGCAGATTTAACCTTTTTGCATGCTGGGACAAATTGTCTGAGGTCGAAATTTGGTGTATAATACGCGCTAATTCGTGGAAATATGAATAATATATCACCTGGGTTAAAATGTGTATTCTATTCAAGTTTCGACATTATCACGACCCGTCACTGTCGGACTTCGATGGCTCGAACTACCGAGCCCTCAAACTGAATTCGACGGTCCCTTCGACTGTATATTTAGGACAAAAACAACACTGTACTGGCATCTATCTTATTGAGAAATTCATTTTACTTGACTGCAGACAAAGGATTTAAGATGTTTGCGCCTATTCCATTGAAAGCAATAAATAGCCAATAAGAGAAACTGATTATCTCCAAGGTGCACTTGGTACATGTAAGTCTCAGTTTGTTTGTTTCTTAAATAATTTTTTTATAAAACACATTTTAGGTTACATTACCAACAACAACTTACCAGCTATCATAAACCAGTTTCGTATAATACCTAAAAGGTTTTGGTTTTGTTTTCCAAGACAGTTTGAAATTGAACCAATTACCTCTAGTACTTTTGATGTTATGCCACGGACAACAAAATTAAATATAGGGAGATTCACAAATAAGGCAATATATCGTTATGGCTCTTGTGCACTACATTCCCCTTTAATATAGCGTTACAAACGCTTTTGATTTTTCTTCTAAACCTTTAGTGTAATGGTGCCGTCAAACCAAGCACACCAGAGTTATGATCCGAACAAGCAAATAACCAAAGGGGGAGGGGGGGGGGTAATTAAAACATTAGGCAAAGCAGAGTTATAGATCTTGTACATTGCACTTTCTCTGATTGTTCTCTATCATTGAATGAAATCTCAAGTAATTCCCTTTTACACTTTTTGCAGTTACAATTTATGACCCGGATAAGACAAATCAGTTAAGGGAGAAAATTAAAAAGGCAATATTGGGTTATGGGTCTTCGGCACTGCACTTCACCGGAGTAGCCTCTCTCACTGAATGCATTTTGAAGGAATTTCTTAAGTACGTTTTGGCTCTGTTTCTGCTTAACGCACATAATACAACTGCTGAACGAAAATTGCCATCAGGAAGGTAAAATTTGTTTTTTTTTAGAAAATAAATTTGTCCCTGATAGGGCTTTTATCTATAATTTTCATTTTTTCATATTCATTTCATCAGACGACGTGCTGAAGTCATGTTCCACGCACATCGACTCAATGTAAAAGTCACTCTTAGGGGTTATGATTTGAACAGACGTAGTAAAACACGGTGGGTAATCACATGATCAAAATAATCTCTAAGCAAAGGCACATCTATGAAAAATGATATAAACATTATGAGAGCCGTTAAGCTGTAAATTAAAAATATAGCCCATGTTTTGGCAATATAAAAGTATTCTAGAACTACATAGGGCTCAATCACAGTCACCTCCTGATTGTGCTGAACACTTCAAAAATAAATTATGTCAGTTTCTTGAAGTGTCAGCACAATAGGATGGTGACTATGATTGTGACCTGTGTAGTTCTAGAATACTTTTATGTTGCCATAAGATAGACTACATTTTACATTTACAGCTAAACGGCTTTCATTACTTTCTGACATTTTTCAGAGATTGACTTTTGTTTAGAGATTATTCTGATCACGTGATTCCCCACCGTGGTAAAATACCACATACCAATGTCACATAAAAGTATATAAGACCAAGACCTTCTGGTGTTAGAACAAAAACCAGTTTTAAGATTTTCCAAGATTATACCATATACAACAAGTTACTCCACATCCGGCCGGGTTAACAACGACAGGGACATGCATTTAGGACAACAACAATCTAGCACACATGCACACACGACATGTGAGCTCTTTATCTTACTGTTTTGATAAAAAATAATTTAAAGATGTGTTTTTCCAATATGAGTCTTTTATGAAAAGGACGACGCCATGTTTGACGAGGGCATGCATTTAGAACCACGGCAACGTCACACACACGCGACATGTGAGTTCTTTTTTTGTGAAAAAGAAATATTTAAAGATGCAATTTCCTATATAACTTAATATGAACTTGGACAACTCCCTGTCATGGTTTGAACAAACTTGGTAACAGACCATGAATACACTCGGTAAAAGACCGTAAAACAATGCTACATAACACATTTCTGAAACCATTAGTTAATGCCTAACTAAAACATGATTGCTTAGTATTGTACTTTTGAAGAAGATATTACCTTGATGAAAATGATGATGAACCTAAGGGTTGGAGCAACTTTGTCCCGAGGGTCGTAACGTAAAGAACCTCGGTAAATGATCATGCACAATTGCTACAAAGCAATGTTTACATAACAAATGTACATGTATAAGATTTTGGCTTGAATCTTTGAGAAAGAAGACTCAAATTGAATGTAAATCAGGTGACTCGTTAGGGAACTGCGAGACAATATCATACATGAAATCGTAAGATCATCATCCATTGAGCTGGTAAGATTAAACTATAAAGCCTCATACACTACTGAGGCAACTATAACTAAACTTCATAAGAATGTTCCTTGAGTGGTTTCATTCAATGCAAAAACTATGTTGCTATGGCAACACATTGGAATTAAGAATACAAGTACAATTACCCAAGGAATAACCTTTGTTAAAAGGGGTCGGTAGTTGCTACGAAGTCACTCGATGCAGGTTGCTAGGGAAAGTCACTGGTTGCTAAAACATTCATAGGTCGCTAAATGTCATCCGCTGCCAGGGCCAGTCATTGGTTTGTTAAGAAATCACTGGTTACTTGGGGAGGTCAGTGATATCCATAGAGGGTAACTGTTGTACGTTGATGAAGACGTAAATGGTTGCTTAAAAAGTCACTAGTGTCAAGAGGATGTTAAAGACTGCTAAGGAAAAGACAGATTGCTAGGAAACATAAGGGTTGCTTGAAAATGAAGTTTTTGCTAAGGAAGTCATGGTTCTAAAGAAGTCTTTTGTTCCAATGGGAATCCACTGGTTGTTTAGGCAGTCACTGGTTGTAAGGTAAAATAATAGGGGTATAAATTGTTGCTACGGAAATCAACGGCTGATAAAAAGTCACATAATCCTAGTGGATGTCACTGGTTGCTAAGGAAGTCACTGGTTTCTAGGAGAAGTCACTCATTGATTAGGAAGTGACTGGCTACTATGGAAGTTTCAGGCTGCTAATAAAGTCACTGGTTACTAGTCTCAGACGGTTGTTGCTAAGGCAGTCAATGGTTTCTAGGTTGGCTGTTGATGGCTAGAGAAATTTCATTGCAAGTTAGGCTTTTATCATGACTCTACAGACAGACAAGGGCCCCCAAGGGCGTGGTAAATTTGACCCAAGGGACATGACATGAACAAACTTATAAGAAGTTCCTAGACGTTGCTACATTCTTAATATCTAAACTTTAGGCCTTGTGGTTAGATAGATAGATAGATTTATTTCAACATAAAATGTACAATTTACATGGCAACTTATAATTAAAACATACAATAAAACAATAAACAAACATGTATGAATTAATATAGCCATGTCAATCAACATTATATGTTAAGGATAACACAAAAAAGAGCTAAAACAAACTCTTATTTCCATTGTGGTCCTTAAGATATAGTATTGTATGACATAGGAAGATACAATTTATCACAGTAAAAAAATCACAGCAAAATGCCTTAAGAGAAGTTTGTATAAAAATCCTGATTGAATGACATTAAAACAAAAAGTCAAATTAACCTTACATTTAAATGAATAGATGGTCGTTGCATCTCTCACATTTTGTGGCAGACTCTTCCATAGACAACAACCGTTGTATGCAAATGATTATTTCCAAAACTTATAGTTTTGAATGGAACCACTAAAGTTTTGGAGAAGAATTTGTTTTTTCAAGGTTTTCCTGTATAAGTCATTGTAACATCAGGTGAGCCACTGGCCGGATCCAATATTGACCCCAGGCGCAAGATTTGAGGAAAAATGGTAGAGATCCACTAAGCAATGCTACGCATCAACTATCTTAGCTCTGTGCCTTGTCGTTTTAAAAAAATAGATCTTTAAAGTTTTTCTTATATAATTCTTTTAAGAAAACTAGTGAACCATTGGTGTGATCAATTTTCGGGGTCATTATACGTACAACGACGACGGAACGGAAAACATTCACATGATGATCCTAAAATCACATCTTGATCACGTTAACTCCGCCGGGAGGATCACTTGTTTTTAAATAGACGTAGATGGAAACACTTAAAAAATCTTCTTTTCTAAAACCACAAGGCCTAGAGTTTAGATATGTAGTGTGTAACTTTGTCTAGTGGACCCCTAGCAAGGGGTCAAATTGTTCAAATAAAATCCCTAAAGTCTAAATT
>JAFMSR010000534.1:0-49898 GCA_022818135.1 Saxidomus purpurata
GTGTAAACTGCGGAGCTTTATAAATATTTTGGTATGACGCATTTCATCTTATCAAATATACTAGACATCATACCATAGAAATACTATCTGACTGTGGCTCACCTTTTCTTTTAAACTTGATAATTCTTCTTCGTACTTCTTTATCTTTTCTTCCATGGTGAAAACTTTTGCCTCTGATTCTTGTTTTGCGGTTAACGCCGACTCAAGCTTGGAATTAATCTCGACCACTGAGACTTCATTATCCTCAAACTTAGACTTCTCACCTAAACTAGCTGTAAAAAAATATAGACGTAAATGCTTTTATAAGCAGACAAAGACGCACACACAGAGGATAACTGATGGTTTCAACATTATATCAAGTTAAAATTTCATGGAGTGGGCACTAAAAGTGATATTTTCACCAGCCACATGTCAAAAAAAGTTTCAGTTTTTACTAAAATTAATATTTTCACCAGCCACATGATATTTTCACCAGCCACATGTCAAAAAAAATTTCAGTTTTCACAAGTGAAATCTTCGTGATTTACAATGATACCAACAAAATTTCTTTCCGGTTGTTTTATGTCTCAAACTCTACTTTTGTTGAGTTTGTTTCAATAAAATGTTGAAATGTCATCAGAAAGCATAACAAACATGTATAATTTTAACGACATCATCGACGTATGGTTTCCAGCATTCACTACGCCCGGTCAACATTTTGACATAAGCGAACAGTGAGTGTATTGGAATACAACCCATTGTTACAGTTCAATAGCTCCTAAAATTAAAAATAGATACATTTTTATTACCAAGAGGTTCAACAGTATTGCATTATTTACAGGCCAACAGTTCACCACAACAATATTCCTGACTAACAAATACTGTTGGTTTTATTCCAGAGATTTTTATTTTCAAAAGAAAACAGCGAAATTTGGACAAAAAACAATACTGATGAATCACGAAGCTGGTTCAAGGATTTTTGAGCCGGCCAATAACTCATATCTAATTATCATAGCAATTTCATAAAATGTTGGCAATGTTTAAATTTCTCATTCACAGTAAACACACAATTATCATCATCAAAGATGTTGACAAATTGACCGATGGCAAACAATGATGATCAAATACTGCCGAGGCGAGGTAAAAACACCGTAAACTAGTGAATATTACTAGAAAGTACTTACTTAACAAAGGCTCTACATCAATATCAAATTTTCTGGTAAGTCTGAAATCGGGATCCATCCCAGATCTGTGTAATACAATCTGTGTGACACATTCCTCTATCAGCTTGTAGTACTGCGGCCTGCAATAATGAGTATAATAGGATGAATCTAGTAACGCAGAACATAAGCCATTGGGAGCCATGATACCAGGTTCTGAGCATGGACTTAAAGGACACACAATTATTTAGTTATACTAATTTATTTTAGCTGGATTGTGAAGAAAGCTTGTAGCTTATCAAGTCACTCTTTAGTCCGCTTCCTGGAAAAACCAGTACTGGTGTCATATGAGGAAGTACGGTCGTGAATCCAGTGGGACTCTAACCCGCAACCTCCAGGATGAGCGGCAGACACCTTAACTTCTACACCACCGCTCCCACAAAATTATTTATTATGTATTGTTAAAAGTGACTTTGTTGGGACCTGATTTGTGGTTTTTTTTTTTTCTATAAACAGTCATGTCAGACAGTTTGTCATTGGAATCTTAAATTATGCACTGCCTTAAGAAGTCAAAATACCTACTTGTACAAGGGAAGGGGTTTAAAGAACTGGGAACGAAATTAAGCAGTTTTCTTCTGTTCACTGGAAATAATTAGATGAAGCCTTCTACTTACAATCAAATCATTAGTTCCTGATGAAACTAAATCAAAACTGATTTTCAACCAAAACAATACGTTACCTGGCAAATAAGTCATCTCTGACACAAACTAAATGCTGCAATATGGAAAGAAAATATGGTCCCGCCACTGTGTCTTTCACAGAGTTGTTTACTATATGAAAACATTGCTCTGGATCTGTATGAATGGTTAAGAAATTATAAAGAGATCTGCATTAAAAACCTGAAACATTGCTTATTTTAAAAGATTCTAATCAAAGAGTTATAAAGAACAACAATCCCAAAAACTGAATTAATGGCAAGCTTAACCACCAGCCAATGTTCCCTATGACAAAGACAAGACAGAAACATCATATAGACATATAATTTAAAATTAATATCAAACATCTGATAATAATATCAATATCTACATGGCTTCACAAATCACTGTAAAAGCTACTAGACTAGAGAATTTCTTAATTGGATACAGAAATTGAAAGTTGTAGTAAAACTTTCAGTAACCTTGGCCACAACTTTACATTTACAGCATCATATGAAACGAGAAAGGGTAAACGGTTTTTGAAGACCCACAACGTATTAAGAATTTAAGAGTTTAGCTGTAACATTAAGGGAAGTAAAGAAGAATTCTTCAGTATGGATAAGATATTTATGGTCCTGACTTTTAGTCTAGACCGATCGCCGCTGAATTAAATACTGCCTTGACCTAAGAGACAGTTCTTACTTGTAGACGCCCTCACTTTGTAGCTTTTCAAGCTCCAACTATGAAAGCACCTAATGGAAAAACGGTTTAAAAAAAAGTATAAAAAAAATAAATAAAATTAAAAAAAAAAAAAAGACGGCTTTACAGCATATCTAAGTGTTTCAGATACTGAGCATTATTGGCTGTGAAAAAAATATCTTTATCCTTTTTTCTTTAGGAAGTTTAGTAAATCCTGCTATATGGAAAGGATATTCAAAGTCGATCCTCGCGTTATCATATCTGTGAGAGACTTCCTCATAATCCTCGTCTGTGTGGTCATGGAAGATTTGTAGATGTGTTTTCACATCGCTATCTGTTGAAGTATCTAATGTCTGAAAAACAATACTCGTTTTATCAATATTTGATACATCTGCTTTGCACATCACTAAATCTAAATGCCAATTTTCAAGGCAGAGACCAGGATGTTGAATCTGTACTCAGCTATGCAATGAAGGAATGCTTTAGACCACCTGGCTGCTGCCAGAACCCTAAAAAACCTTTAATATGATTTTTTGGGGCATGGTTGTTTAATTTTAGGCGTCTTCTTGACTAGGTTCTCGATGTGTAGGGTTTCCTAGGTTACTAACTAGACCTACAAACGAATGTCATATTTTCTATAAGGAAAGTCCACTTACTTTGATGAAATCAGTTGATTTGCAGTACCATTTTTTTAATTCAATGATAAGGTCATACTTAATATTATATAAGAGAACATAATTAAGCCTGAAACATTATTTCATTTACAAAAGCCTAGATATCTCATTGTATGCAATTAACTTAATGTGCGAAAAATATAGACAAGAGGGCCATCTTGGCACTACATCACTCACCTGAATACAAGTCCACCTGCCTGGTGGGTGTGGTCAATTTTGACTCAAGAGGCATTATCTGAACAAAGTAGATGGAATACCACTAGACAATGTTACATGCCAAATATCTAAGCTCAAGACCATGTAGTTTTAGAAAAGCAGATTTTTTAAGTTTTTTCTATATCAAACTTCCCCCTGGGCAGGGTAAATTTGACCCTGTGGGCACGATTTGAACACACTTTGAAGAGGTCCACTGAGACTGTTACATACTAAATATCTAGGCTCTAAACCTTGTGGTTTTGGAAGAAAACATTTTTAAAGTTTTTCCTAAATATGTCTTTGTAAAACAAGTGACCCCCTGGGGCGGGCATGCCCCTGTGGGGCCAGTATTGACCCCGGGGTTATAATTTGAACAAACTTTGAACAGGTCTACTAGGCAATGCTACACGCCAAATATCTAAGCTCTAGGCTTTGTAGTTTCAGAGAAGAAGATTTTTAAAGTTTTTCCTACGTAAGCCTTTGTAATACAAAGTGTCACCCTGGGCGGGGTTAATTTTGACCTGGGGGTCATAATTTGAACAATATTGGTAAAGGTCACTACACAATGAATCATGCCAAATATCTTAGCTCTAGGCCTTGTGGTTTCAGAGAAGATTTTTAATGTTTTTCCTATTTTCTGCCATAGCAAGTTCTGCATGTTATGGAATTCTTTGAACAATTTTGGTAGAGCTTCATGTTAGGAACATCCCTGCATAGTTTCATCAATATTGGCCCAGGAGTTTCAGAGGAGATGTTGTTTGAATCAAAATGTTGACGGATGACGGACAATCATCCATCCTAAAAGCTCACCCTGGCAAAGCCAGATGAGCTAAAAAAAAACAAATAATGTTCCATCTATACAAAATAACATACACCAAGTAAATCATTCAGCCCCGTCCTCATGAATTCATTGCGTAGATGTAACCGGAAGTCAAGGTCGTCCGGTGTCGTTACAAGAGCATTGACCAGCTGTATACACGCGACCTGCATCGGTTGATTGTCCCGCATACCTAGACCCATTATGATCGGCACAAAACGTTCCTGGTTACGGATCTCTCCACAAACTGTGATACCTTCCAGCGCCTTTTCTTGCCTAAAAAGGGACAGCGACAATACCATACATTATCCTTACAACAAGATTTGGAGAGTTCATAATCAGAAAGGGTAAGCATCCATAATCAATTAACTTTCACTATAAATCTGTCAATGCATCAACTTTGAAGGGAAGTATTAACTTGTTGATCAGAAAACAAATACACATAGTAAGAACCTATGAATTTTACACAACACAATATCTTCAGTTAAAAGTATTATGAACGCACAATTACACTGAATATAGTTCATCAGTGTATAACAAGACACACACAAAGATACACGAGAAAAATTACCCGTTAGGTGGAACGAGGCACACGGCAGCCAGGAGTCTTATTGCCTCTAACATGGTTGTCGTATCCGTAGGATCCACGGTTCTTGAAAGTATGGTCAGTGCCTCCTCATGCTTAATGATCTCCATCAAACCGAACTGTAGAAATAAATATGCCATGCAAATTATCAGCTCAAATTAATACCATTAAAATCTATTGGCTTAGCTGTCAAATGTATTCATTTTTCCACTATTTTTATCTTGGGCAGAGTGAGGACTTTACTATTGCAGTCTCTTTGACATATAGAGACAATAAAATAGACTTATTTACTATTTGCTGCCAATTAATTACGAACCTAATCAAAAATCATTTTGTTTTCAACAGAAGATTTGTGCAGTCAGGTACCATTTACTGAACAATAAAAGAATGCAATAACGTGTGATAAAATACATAAGAACATTACGTTTATATACGAGTGAAACTATTAAAACTAGATAATAATCTGTTACCAAGTAAGCACATAGAACTACTATCTATCGAAAGGTTTAATGTTACATCATACATACTGTGTTGTTCATGTAAGCTTTCAAACAACGAATACACTCGTATGTTGCTTTTCTCTCAGTTTTTCTGTAAAACAAAACAAGTCATTCTTTACATACAAATAATACATAAAACTTCTGCATAAACAAATGGAGATCTTCTTCATGCTGGTTAAACCAGGTTTCTCACTATATATTTAATGTAACGGGGACAGAGTCACTGTTCTGGATAGGGCAGTTTTTCATATAATCCAGGTTCCAAATGATAAAAAGTTTTACTTTATCTAATAATGCTAAAACTAAACCTGTGCTGTCTGTCAGCCAAAATTATATCTAGAGCCACTGACCTCTTAAACAGGCCGTACTGTGTCACAGTCAGCTTTAGGATAGATTTTGCCACGTAATGAAATAGTTGGCACTCTACAAATACTCCCCTGGTACATGTACATTGATTTAACTGCTACATATTATATCAAATCTGTTTCTTATTTAGCCCTTACTATATAGAGTCAGGCATTTCTGCATTTGAAACCCTCTATACTGTTGGTTTTTATTCAATAAACACCCATATAAACAACAAATGGTCCAGTCTAAATTCTGAGATGACATGTTCATACAGAAATTTAGTAGACAAGGTGTGATAACTATATAACTATAATGAAAACTGGCTATGTTTTCATAAAGCACCCCCCAATATCAACAAGAGCTTTCAGTAGGACAGCGTGCTCGACTGTTTTAGTGCTTGCCAATAAACAAAACTTTGACAGTGAAAGGCAAAACAAGGATCTGTACAAACAAGGGCCAAAAGTAGCAAGATATTATGTCAAGAGTTATCAAACTTAAATGTTTGATATCCTAGATTTATACTTCAAGTGGTTGATATATGTGCATGACAGTGCCAGTTGCACACAAGACTTTAACTAGGAATTTCCAAGTACAAATCAAGGAACATTTTCACAGAGTCATCTTCTCTTGCTTACAGATAGGTATCATGATGGTACATAAGGGTTCAAACTTTCAAAGTAATATTTCAAATGGTTACATTTTGTAAGTCAACAAGTGAACAAGAATAAAAAATTTTAACTGAGTTTCTAAGTCAAAAAGGGCCATAATTCAAATAAAATCCTTGACAGAGTTACCTTCTCCTGCCTATGTTTGGGAATCATGGTGGTAAATAAGTATTCTAACTTTCAAAGTAATATCTCAAACAGTTCAGTCAAAAAGTGGATTGGTACGAAAAACTTAACCAAGATTCTTAGTCGATAAACGGCTTTAATTTTTTTAAATCCTTGACAGAGTTACCTTCTCTTGCCTACCGATGGGGGTAATGATGCAAACAAGTATTCTTACTTTCAAAGCAATATCTTAAAGGGTTAAGTCAATCGTGGATTTACCACTATTTAATGTAATTTCTAAGTCAAACAAGAGCTGTCCCTCATAAGTGACGAATGCCCCCGAAAGAGGTGTATCACAGTCTGTGTCCTCTCTATGTGCTCAACAATTGTGCCATGTAACTCTAAAATCCTTCCATGCATGAGTTACCATGCAAACAGTATTCCATTACCTTTAAACTCTAAGTGTGACCTTGATCTTTGAGGTAGGGACCTGGGTCTTGCACACGACACGTCGTCTTGATGTGCGGAATATTTGAGCAATGTTATTTCATATTCAATCAATACATGACAAAGTTACAGTCCGGACACGAATGTGTCCATATATACAGGATTCTATTACTTCAAACTCTAAGTATGACCTTGACCTTTGAGGGTAGGGACTTGAGTCTTACACACGACACGTCGTCTTGATGTGCTAAACATTTGTGCCAAGTTATTTCAAAATCCTTCAATGCATGACAAAGTTACAGTCCTGACACGAATGTATGTTGTATATACAGGACTCCATTACCTATAAACAGTAAGTGTGACCTTGACCTTTGAGGTAGGCACCTGGGTCTTGCACATGACACGTCGTCTTGATGTGCTAAACATTTGTGCCAAGTTATTTTAAAATCAATCAATACATGACAAAGTTGCAGTCCGGACACAAATGTGTGCATATATACAGGATTCTGTTACTTATTACATTCGAACTCTAAGTGTGACCTTGGCCTTTGAGGTATGGACATGGGTCTTGCACGCGACACATCGTCTTGATGTGCTGAACAATTGTGCCAAGTTATTTCAAAATCCTTCAATGCATGACAAAGTTACAGTCCTGACACGAATGTGTCCATATATACAGGATTCTATTACTTCAAACTCTAAGTATGACCTTGACCTTTGAGGGTAGGGACTTGAGTCTTACACACGACACGTCGTCTTGATGTGCTAAACATTTGTGCCAAGTTATTTCAAAATCCTTCAATGCATGACAAAGTTACAGTCCTGACACGAATGTATGTTGTATATACAGGACTCCATTACCTATAAACAGTAAGTGTGACCTTGACCTTTGAGGTAGGCACCTGGGTCTTGCACATGACACGTCATCTTGATGTGCTAAACATTTGTGCCAAGTTATTTTAAAATCAATCAATATATGACAAAGTTGCAGTCCGGACACAAATGTGTGCATATATACAGGATTCTGTTACTTATTACTTTCGAACTCTAAGTGTGACCTTGGCCTTTGAGGTATGGACATGGGTCTTGCACGCGACACATCGTCTTGATGTGCTGAACAATTGTGCCAAGTTATTTCAAAATCCTTCAATGCATGACAAAGTTACAGTCCAGACACGAATGTGTCCATATATATATACAGGATTCTATTGCTGTAAATCTCTAAGTGTGACCTTGACCTTTGAGGGTAGGGACATGGGTCTTGCACCAGACACGTCGTCTTGATGTGCTGAATGTTTGTGCCAAGATATTTTAAAGTCCTTCAATGCATGACAAAGAAAAAATGCAAGGGCGGACGCATGGACAGACAGACACACGGTGCCATTTTAATATGCCACCATCCAGGGGCAGAATTCTAACAAAAACCTTTTCAGAGTTATGTACTCTTGTCTGTGGATGGAAGTAATGATGGTAAATAAGTATGATAAGTTTCAAAGCAATATCTGTAATGGTTTTGAAATAAAGTGGGGTGGTACGAAAAACTTAACCTAGCTCAATGCACTTTTGAAGTCGAAAAAGGGCCATAGTGCTGACAAAAACTTTGACAGAGTTATGTACTCTTGTCTGTTGATGTAGGTTATGATGGTAAACATGTACACTGTATGGTAAGTTTCAAAGCAATACCTCTAATGGTTTTAAAATAAAGTGGGGTGGTACGAAAAATTTAACCAAGGTGTGACACCAAGGCGGACGCCGGGGCAAGTAGGATAGCTCCCCTTTTCTTCGGAAAGGCAAGCTAATAAATGATTCTGTTTTATACTAAAGACGGACACTTCTGTGTAGAAATTTAACAAGGCAAGTATATAATTAGTAACTTGAAATACTTACGAGTCACAGCAGTATGTAAGGTTTCTAAGAATGGCGTTAAGACCTGCTACTCCAAACTCTTCCACCCAGCTATAAAATAACATGTAAGTACTTCACAATTTTGAAAGAATACAAAATGTATGAGAAACAACTATAAAATATAAATTAATGCTTCTTTTTTTGACATCCGTCTAAATTTATTCCTCACAGAGTAATCCCCTGTTTCAACACAATTTCAGTTATTTACAGGTGGGGAGTTTACCTAACTATCATTCCTGGGAAAGGACCAGTACATCATTCTCCTCCTCTTTGAGAAACTGCTAACTTTCTCATATGAAGAGGGACACAAAAATGACTTTTATTCAAAAATGCAAAAATAGAAACAAATACTGTACTGTCACTGTTTAACCCTTGATATAATTGTTAGTTATACACCTACCTTACTGGATTACTCGTCAAAGACACTCTCAGTGATTCCAGCACTTTCAGCCGCTTCTCTCCTCGTAAATCTGCATTACGTAACTCAGTGACAAAACTTTGGGGTGAGTCCAGCTCACCTGCCTGAAATCAGACATTTATAGTTAAACCTGTTTTTAAGACCACTTCGGAATAAGAATCATCTTTCAAATAAAGACCTCCAAGGGAAGAATCAGTGCACTATGCATCTACAGTAGAAACACCTCTGAATAAAGACCCCCTGTCAAGAAAGACCACTTTAGCTTTAATCTGACAGTGCAGTCAATTTACCAGTAGAGTGACCTCAAATCTGCTATGTCAAATACTTACTCAAAACCCGTGAAAGATTAAATTCTAAATGTTAAGCGTGCTCATCCTATTAATCGATTTTAAAGCTTTTTTAAGAAATATAAATATTTTCTTTTCGAGGGTTTAAAGCCCCTTTCTACAGTACTTCAATTATTAACAGGTGGTTGTTTCTAACAATTGCTCCTGGGAAGGACTAGTACCTAGCTCTCAGTCTCATCTTCCATTATATACTGCCACGAAAAGAATCAGCTTGGTAGCAGGGCTCAAAGCCACTACTCTCAATCATGGAAAGGTTAAGTGATTGCAATGCAGTAACAATAACCACTTTAACCATTGAGGCAGGTTGCAAAATATATTTTATGCATGTTTTATTACACAACAAACCTTTGTCGGAGCCTTGTAATGCATGAGCAACATTGACTTTTTGAAGGTTATGTCCCTATCCAGCAGAGGTGCTTTCTTTTCTAGTGTCAAGTTCATGTCATCCTGAAATGAAACACGAGTGTTCATGAACGAGAGCATGAAATTATACATTCTTTCACAGTCTCAGCATATATCATTAGTAAGTAAAATTTCCGACAGCATTCATCAGAAAAAAATTGGAGCAAAGTCATCCCTGTCTTCTTACATCACTTGATTATATTCAATGTCTATTAACGCCTTTGCAATCTTGGTCTTTGTCCAAGTATCTTTATGAAATTACCACAAATTTACACTGCTGGTACATGATACATTTTGTCTTTGTACATTTATATCAACAGGCAAATATGTGAAGTATGATCATTTTCTATACTGATCACTGTATTCCATATATCATTACATTAAACACTAGAAACCAGTTATAATAACTGTTAAACTGAATGATGGACAGTCAGATAATATGTGGATAATAGTCTGTACTAATTTTATTTTTAGCTTGATTGTGAAAGAAAGCTTGTAGCTTATCAAGTCACTCTTGAGTCCACTTCCTGGAAAAACCAGTACTGACTACTAGTGTCATAAGAGGAGGTATTGTTGTGACCCCAGTGGGGCTTGAACCCACAACCTCCAGGATGAGCGGCAGCCGGCAGGCACCTTAACCTCAACACCACCATCCCCCTAGCATGTGGATTAAGCATAGGAAAGGTCAACAGATTAATATATTCTTCACACTTGTTTTCTTTTACTTCAACTGCACTGGCATCAAAAACGTATGCATGTGTACTTGCTGAAATGCAACTGTGAAAATGAACAATTTTAAATGCTGGTAGGTAATAAATTCCTAACACATTTATTGTAATAGATGTAATAAAACATGGAAATGCAAAAATGTACATACGAGCATGCGTTCAAATTTCTCAATGACCTCCTGCACTGACATCTTGTTGATGACCTCATGTGCAGGTGGATCACCTGACTGACCATTTGTTCCCTCCTCATTAGTTGAGGGCAACCTGCCACCTGGTGGCAATGTAGCTGCTGCATTCTGCTTTTTATCCTTCTTATCTTTTCCAAGCTTGAAAGATAACTGAAATGGACAAATTAAGATTTTCTTGCTTGTGCTTGAACATGTTGAACTGAACTTGTTTCATGGCAATTTTGTATTCGTACTGTAACGTTTTTTCACATGAAGTACCACTTCAATATTAAAGCATAGTGATAGCATTTCTGCTTCGTCACAGTTTGTGGGTGGAAGGTTGTGGGTTCGATCAATGACCATTACGTACCAAAGACAAAACAAGGGTGCCAAAGTGTGTCAAAATATGCCCGTCAGGGAGGATTAACACAGTATCCGGCAGTTCATAGGTTCTGAAAGCCTTTTTTGAACAAAGAAACTGAGAAGCCTAATTTCATCATTTTTTGATAATTCAGGGTCATAATCCAAGTGCCAAGGGCGATTTGGCTGGTTATCTAACTTGGCCCAGATAATATGCTCATGCAATTCACAAATATTGTCACCAAGTTTGGTGAAGATCCGATGAAAACTATTTGACTTAGTGAGTGGATAAGGCTTATTTCGCCAATTTTACGTAATTCAAGGGCCATAATCCAAAAGTGCTTGGGTAAATAAATTTGGCTGGTTATGGCTCTTGGCCTAGACATTATGCCAACAAACATGTTCAGCAAGTTTGATGAAGATCAGGATTCAGATGCAAACTGTTTGACTTAGAGAGCGGACAAAGTGTGGACGCTACGGTATTCCCATAATACACCCCTTCTGGCAATCTGGTGAATAAAAATGGTTATTTATTATTATTGTTGGGCGTGACTCAGTTAAAGCTCGGCAATTAGGTTGACATGCGTGTGTATAAGCAGAATTGTTAGCACTTTGATCACGTACTGATTGCATAGCACTACATGCCCAATGTAATAAATTTAGAGTTTTTCAAAACAATCTGGAAGACTTGCTAACATCTGTGATTTCAATTTTTGAGCGTAATTTATGGCCATCAGCCCGTTAATAAGAGCCCTGTCTATGACTATTACTTTTCTGTCATTTGCTACATTTAATACCAAGCTATGGACCTTGGCATTTATAAGTTTTTGGATCCTACAATGTGGCACTGCCCGAGACTCGAACATAAATCCCTACAAATAGCAGAAACTTTCTTCCCATTTCTGAGTATCAGGGAGACCTCAGATACTATACCCTAATTCATATAAGGAGAAAACCAAGTGAAAGATGAGTATTTGTTCTATTAATTTACATTAAAATAATGTTGCTAAAATGTGTACTGTTTTATAGGTCAGGGGCGTAGCTAGGGAAACAATTGAAAGTACTCCCAGTTTTTTTGTAAGGTGAGTGTGTGTGGGGGGGGGGAAGCCCCCCGTGATTTTTTTAAAGCCAAATATAACGTAAATATTTGGGACTTATTTTACTGAGATTAAAAAATAAACCGATACTGCTATTGTACCCGAGTGGACATATACCCCCCTTCAGCAGATGTTTAACATCATTTTTAGGCCATTTAAATTTGTCATTTTTGAAATTCGAAGTACTCCCGTGAGTATGGTAGTATGCCTGGCTACGCGCCTGTTGGTAGCAAATTTACACCTTTAGCCCTACGAATAGCTAAGAGAAAACAGGATAAAGGAAATTATTGCATGAAGAAAATTTAGACTGAATGATAACTTACAAAGCTATTTCTTTTATCCTTTTTGTCACCCATAGCAATTTACTTTTGTGTAACTTGCATACTATGGTTGTCTATGACACCGTCGAGTAAAAATTAAAACAAATGTCAAACGGATCCCGAACTTGGGCAACCGTCTAGTTGGCAGGAAAGTACAAACGCACTTTCACCGACTTGCAGTAATTGCTTGTGTTAACTTCAGACTTTAATTAAAGACTCTTCATCAATGAGTTCTAAGAATACATGTTGATGTAGTCTTTGTTTATTAAATAAAACAGGCGATGTCAAATTCTGAGTATGATTAATTCTAACTTCCGCCATTCAGTCCTCCCAATCAACCATCCAATCAAAATAAGTGTTACAGTTTTAAGGCTCCGTATAAGTTATAGATGTCGTTGTCATCTCGGTTTGTGTACTAAGGTATAAGTGTGGTAAATTTATATATTTTCACAGACTTAACATTAGAAGCAACTACCCAAACTCTCACCGACTGCTGAAATGCATTTTATTTTGCAGTATCATCCTAGTCCTACATAAAAAAAACAAAATTTATAGAGGTTATCCAATAGCACTCAGCACTTGTCAAACAGCACTTGTTCGATTCATTGATCACTGGTGAAAGGAAATTGGTCGGTTTGTCTGGATCTTCGAAAGGCTAGTTGACAACCAAATTCTACTCCCCAAATTACAGCTGTGTCATTTTTGTCGAGCCAGCTTGCGGTGAGCTCGATATAGTTGTCACTTTTGGTGGTTCGGTGTATGTGCGTGCGTCCGTGCGTGCGTCCGTCCGTCCGTCCGAGTTTGTCCGGACCATATCTTTTTCAAGCATGGAGGGATTTTTATGTTACTTAATTGGCACAAATGTTCACCATCATGAGACGGAGTGGCATGCGCAAAAATCAGGTCCCTAGATCAAGGTCAAGGTCACACTTGGAGGTTAAAGGTCAAATTCAAGAATGACTTTGTCCGGAGCATATCTTTTTCATGCATGGAGGGATTTTAATTTACTTTGGCGCAAATGTTCACCATCATAAGACGGAGTGTCATGCGCAAGAACCAGGTCCCTAGGTCTAAGGTCAAGGTCACACTTAGAGGTTAAAGTTCAAAGTCAAGAATATCTTTGTCTGGAGCATTTCTTCTTCATGCATGGAGGGATTTTGATGTTACTTTGTACAAATGTTCACCACCATGTTTTTAATTACTTCCCTTTGTTGTTACTATAAATAGCTTATATTGTAACTTTTTTATTACTGCCGTAGAGAAAAATCGAGACCACTTTTCTGTGGTACAACATGCATATTACATCCAATATTTAGGTGTTTTTTACCCATCTCTACTTGGTAAGGAGTTATCCCTTTTGACATATGGCGGGTTCGACATGTTGCACGTGGGCATCTAGTCTTGAACTTGTTCTGTACAGACATGTAAATGGTTTGAATTAAATCTGACTAATAAACAACAAGTAGTAAAAGTTGTTGAACACAAATCACAATACAAAACTGTTATTTCTGGTGTACCTCAGGGTTCTTTACTAGGTCCGCTTTCTAAGAAGGCTATTCTTAATTTATATCAATGATCTGCCCCTTGATTTGCACAGTAGCAATGCTGATATGTATGCTGATGAGACTACACTGTACGCCAGTGATTACTCAGCCAGGGCAATACAAAACAAGCTATAATCTGATGTTGATAATATCAGTAAATTGTGTCAGCTTAACAATATGGCTTTAAATCCTAATAAATCATATCGTATGCTTCTTGGCTCTGTTCATCGGAATAGACATAATGACAGTCTTAAAATTGTCATAGATAACTGTCAGATTGTGTTGAACAACAGAAAACACTTGGTTTACACATTGACAGAAACCTGACTTGGAATATCTACACTGCAAACATTTACAAAAAGCTTACTTCTAAACTGGCCTTTTTACGTCGAACTAAGCCATATTTGAGTCAAGATAGAAGAATCCTTTATTTCAATGCATATGTTCTACCAATTTTTGATTATAGAAGCGTAGTTTGGTCTAACAGTAGCAAAAAAAAATTATTGAATATTCAAAAGCGTGCTGCAGGAATGATACTCAATAAGAATTACGATTACCCATCTGCCCCATTGTTTAAAGAACTAAAATAGCTACCCTTTTACACAAGAAACAAATATCACATTGGTATACTGGTGTATAAACCACTTCATATATGTAATTTATCCCCATTGTACATGAAAGATATTTTAGAAACATGTGCCAATAAAACACATTATGAGCTCAGATCTTAAAACTGATATAGCTCAACCTTTTGTGAAGTCACGAATTTCCAAAGGTACTTTTCAATACTTTGCAGCACACGTGTGGAACAGTATACCATTTTAAATACGTAGTGCTGTTAAATTAACGCAATTTCGTTCTAAACTGAAAACTTATCTCCTTGGTAGCAGCCCTTAACAGGCTTTGTTCCATTCTAGTGGATAGATAGATAGCTTTTATTGTGTCGCCCTTTAAATAGGCGATACATTTGGATCCGTCGTTCCGTCGGTCCGTCCGTCCGTCCGTCCGTCGGTCCGTCCGTCCGTCACACAAACTTAACGTTGGCTATAACTTTGCCATTTCTTAAGGTTTCTTCATCAAACTTTACAATTGTATTGTTTATGACAAAAAGGGTCATGATGCTGCCAAATTTTGTGGGTCAAAAGCATATTTGACAGAGTTATGCCCCTTTTTGTACTTAGATTTTGTCACGAAAACTTAACGTTGGCTGTAACTTTGCCATTTCTCAAGATTTCTTCATCTAACTTTCAAATTGTATTGCTTATGACATTAGGGTCGTGATGCCGCAAATTTTGTTGGTCAAGGCAATATTTGACAGAGTTATGCCCCTTTTATACTTAGATTTTTGCTATAACTTTGCCATTTCTTAAGATTTCTTTATCAAACTTTCAAATTGTATTGCTTATGTCTAAAGGGTTGTGATGCCGCCAAATTTTGTAGGTCAAGGTCATATTTGACAGAGTTACGCCCCTTTTTGTACTTAGATTTTGTCACGAAAACTAAATGATGACTATAATTTTGCCATTTCTTAAGATTTCTTCACCAAACTTTCAAATTGTTTTGCTTATGACATAAACGTCATGATGCCGCCAAATTTTGTAGGTCAAGGTCATATTTGACAGAGTTATGCCCCTTGTTGTACTTAGATTTTGTCACAAAATTATTGGTTATTCTGACAAAGCGTAAGAGGGCGACACAAGTGTTCTACTGAACACCCATCTAGTTTTATTCTGTTTCATATAATTATTGTCTGATGTATGTTTATGTGAATGCCTGTTCATTTGTATGAATGTTGTTATTGTGTTTGAAGGCCTCGAGGAAGATAGGTCACCAACGATACGAGTCACCTTCATTCAATAAAGAATAGTATTATAATAATTATTATTATTAACATTATCAATACCTTATGCCATTACTTTGGAACTGAATGACACCATCACCATTTTCGAGGCACTTTTAGTGGTCACCGACCATAAATGTCAGTATTTTCAAATAGTAAATATCTCAGTTATATATTATATCCAGATTTGTCTCTTCTCATTTCATTCGTAATCTATCATCAATCTATTATTTCAAAAGAACTATTCCCGTATGCATACTTTTATTCTCGCCCAAATAGCACTGAAACACATAGTGTAAATCTGCATTTCTCTTAACAAAATAGCCTGTTTCATATTGACACCTATTTCGCATACCTATACCTAAATGCTGCATAACCCCTACTGCCTTACAGGTCCCTAACAGATGTTAAAAGATTAATTTATCTGGCATTGTTTCGTCTGGAATAAGATATGAGGCATTGACATAACTTGATCATTTACGAAAATAATTTGATCTAGATGCATGATAAAGATACGATCCCCACCGATGTTCGGGAGTATAGCAATGGCACCCCTCAGACCCTACTTAAATTGAAAGTGAATATTACACGGAAGCCGCTCTATTTGCCATGATACAGACATGTAATATCGTTATTGTGCATTGTAGTCTTAATGATAGTGAATTTCAACTATTTGATCCATCAATCAAGCGATCGATCGATCATTCCATCAATCAATTAATAAATCATTCATTCAATCAACCATTAATTAAGTATTTTCTGCATGGGTTTCATTTAATTTCTCAATAATTAATTCAATCAATTTATCAAATTTCAATCAATCAATTATCAATTTATCTTTCCAATGAAGCAATTGAATAAATCAGAGATACAATACTGCACACATTTGTATAAGATAATTCAGGATAAAATTTACCTCACTTAAAATATAACATTTGAATAAGCAGTTGCTTTATTTAAGCAGTAGTCCACTCAAAGATAAATACACAGGTCTACATAAGACACTCATGTGCAACACTTTGAATATGCACGCGGTTATCAAACACTATCTCTGCATTTATCATCTGACATTTTTTCTTGGAAAGGAAGTAAAATACAGAAAACTAACTATATAACGACTCCGGATATAGCAAAAATCCGGATATAAGGAACAAATTTTCTCGGCCCGATGTTTTTCTTTCTTCATTTTGTATGAAAATGGTATACAGATATAACAAACTACGGATATAACGAACATATTTAAATGGTCCCAATGAGTTCGTTATAAACGGAGTTTACTGTATTAATTAAAGAAATGCTACCATTTTTATTTTGATTGTGACTAATTGTACATTGTGTTTATCTATAAGAGGCGCCGGTGGTTTATACTTATTGACCTTAGAGCAAATGCGAAACGATTTATCTCAATTTATATTAATCGCCTTTGAGACAGAATCTATGATCGAAGCATTCGTTTATGCGAAAAAATATCAGGAACTTTATTTTGGAGGGGGGGGGGGGCACGACCGGCGTCATGGGTCTTTCCCAGAGATCCGCCTCAAGTGATTTGACTGCAGATACTACGGATTGTTAAACGATTGCATTAACCATTAGTAATACACAATCGAGGCCCATATATATAACACTTGAATAGCCGCACGGCTTCTCGAGCGACATAGTGTGAGAGTAGAAGAGCGTCCGTCGCTTCTTTCAGGCGGAACCTTACGATTTCGGCGCTCTACGAGTTCAATGAAACGCAGCATCAACAAACCCTTTTGTGCGATGGGAGTACTGATAAAGACATCAGAGAACACATAGTCACCGGTAGCAGTAACAACAGTCGTAATGCCTTATTAGAATGATGGAAACTCAGGTGCATCGCCATGAATTATAAGTAGTAAGACATAGTCAACTTTTTAGTTTGTATTAAAACACATCTGAATAAAAAAACAACTTGCAAAAAACAGCAGGACGAAAACAGTGTAAAATGCGTCCTCAGGAAAAAAACAATTCTGACTAAAGACTAACTGTTGTCATGAAAGACCTCTTTGGCTTCTTTAAGTCAGTAGTCTGCCATCGCTCACAGGCAGACAATAAGGTGTAAAAGAAAAACGTCTTACGTCGCGATGTATTTAGGTCATTTATATTAAAATAAGCTTCAAACACACTGTTTTTGTTTTACTAATCCGCTCAGGGTCTTTATGGTTTAAAGCTCAGCTATTTAAATATGATAATCCGTCGGCATTGTAATATTTTCTTTAGTCATACGTAGGAAAAAAGATGTGTCGTGTAAATAGGTAACACTACATGGTGCTTAATGAGTTTAAATAGACAACAGGAAAAATGGACCCCTACATACTGCGTGAGCGGGAGTACACTTTGACTCAGATACATGTATGTTAGTTTCGTTAATTCTTTGATATTTGTTTTAAATTTTCTATGTTTAACAATGATAGTATCATATTGTATCATATTTTATAACTCAATCATCCTGTATCCAGCCTCGTAGAATTAATTACTTACACACGTATGTCCCTAAGCCATTTCACGGTAGACGGACTATATTTTTTTAACACGAGTAAAACTGTATAGGTACATGTATAGAGTATTTGTTTGTAAAGGTGTCATTCCTGTTTAAAAAAATGAAATACAAATAATGGCGAATAATTCAAACAAGAAACAATATCCAACAATATCATGGTAATTCTATGATTCTACACTACCCCCCCCCGCTTAAACCCCCGCCCCCCCCCCCCTCCCTCCCCCCCTCCCACACACACACACACACGTACACCTACCTACCCCACACCCGTCGTTTGAATAGGATTAATTCATCTTAATATACTTTGAAATTTTAAGAGGGGAGATATTTTTGAAAAGACGCCGAGCCACAGTTGCTCACTGCACTTTACTTTGTCCTGCCTTGTTGAAGATGCTATATATGCTCTGGGCAAGAAAATGTGAAGAAAAGAGATCATTATAATGAGAAAAAAATAGACATATATGCTCTGGCAGTCTGCACATTAATCATTATGTGACGCTTCAATACACATGTACTCCCAATAGTTCTTAAGTTATGATATACAAGTGTGACGGACGCACGCACGCATGCACGCACGCACGCACGCCCAACAAGATGGTAAAATCAGTAAATTACTGCTTATCTTTCTGGAATCCCCAGGCATATAGTATGAAAATATGCTCAAATTTTCCGCTGATTCGATTTTCAAGTTAATTCCAATTTTCTTTACTTGACAAATCGAAATTGGACTATTGACTGACATAGTGTTATGTACTAAGTTTTTATATTATTACAGCGTATTAATTCTTACAATTGTTTAGATTAAAATATAACTTGTTAACCTTTATCTTTTAGTCAAGTAATCCTACTTTAATTCAATCAGAGCGCAAGTCATTATATACCTAGTAACTTTAAAAAGCAACTTTTTGAAGTTTGAGCGGTGAGTAAAAATGCACTTTTTGCATTATAAAATTATTTTTCGATCGAATTATGTTTGAATTTTGTAATGAACTTGTTGAAGAAAACCAAGGAATAGCGAAAAGCACGGTGTTCTTGAATTTTCCAAATTACACTTGCTATTAATACGACAAAAAAACCCAGTCAAATCCATTGTTGCGTTTTTAAAGTTGTTAAGTATACATTATATACGTATTAAAACACATTTTCTTTTGTCTAAAAGTGAACGCATCAATCGCGTCCATTGAATAAATATGTTAAATGTCCCCATCCCTCCCCACATACACACAACCTTCCAACCCGCACTCAAACTTGGTTGAAACTCTGTCACTCAAGCAGTAAACTATATTATAAGATCGTATAGGAACCGCGGTTGAGTACGGCAATTCTTGCCACCCACTACCAGGCTCAATAAAGCACAGGTCCTCGAAAAAAAGCTGGCTTTTCTCTGTTCCTCGAAGAAAAGGTTTCTCAACGTGAAACTATATGTTACCCCCCCCCCCCCCCCCCCCCCCCCCCCCCCCCCCCCCCCCCCCCAACGCTACCTATATATATAGAGAGAGAAACAACGCTACCTAGAGAAACAACGCTACATAGAGAAACATAGTAAGAAGTCGTAAACAGGAAACGCGTTAAGTTTTGGATGACATTTTTTTGTACATAAGTGAATAAAGAGTACCAATATACTCATTTAACTCAGCCGTCGGTCATTTATGAAAGTTAGAAGGTTGTTTTACTTCACATCACAGAGGTCTTAATTACACCTGAAAATCAAAATTTTGATAACATACCCGAGACTTGTGCATATTCCAATATTTAACTCCATATAATTACAAGTAATACATATTTTGAAGACGAGGATATATTCGAAACCCTAAACCGACAAAAGACAATAACTCTAAACATTGTCATTGTTCTGTTCATTCATAACTTCATAAACATACTGAAGTGATTTAAACTTTGGCTAAAGATAAAAACAATAGGATTTATTGTGCGAATATAAAAAAACAACAGGAATTTATGCATTGTTACAGGAAATTATATACACCAGTTGTGATATGCGTACGCTTTATTAGAGAATTTACATTGTGATTGATAAAAAGAACAGTTTAAAAACATTTGGAATGGATTTGAAAAGTCCGGAGCAGTCGTTAGCGGACTATACATTTTTATATCAGGTACTTATATATATGAACACAACTTTTCTGCGAGTCATGCCTGCTTACATATACACATGTACAATTAATTTAATTTATTTAGATCTTTTTCATGAACAGGCCAGGCGTTGCAAGATGCTATTTCAAGCCCATTTCCAAAGTTCCCCTTACTTATTGTTTTATCTTTGACTGGTTGTGATAATGTCGACAGGCACGGCGGGTGTGTTTGATTATAGCGAGATCGGGACTAAGAGATTACTTATTATAGTATTTCGGCACAATTGAAATCCCAGAGTTTAAAAATTCACTATTTGATGGTAATTTCATGCAGACTGACTTCATGGGAATTAAAATTACTACGTATGTGTTTCCAAGAAGAAAAAATGTTGACTTCATCTATGAGTACTGTAATGAAGCTTAAAACAAAGCTAGTTATTAGTTAGTTCGTTAAATCGTTCAGTTAGTTAGTTAGTTAGTTAGTTAGTAGTATAGGCACTTCGAATACATGTGACCTGAAATCAATAATGCTTAGACATTTCTGTTACTGACAAATATAAATGAAAATTTACCCAATTTCAATTTTTTTACTAGAATAGTAAAAGAAATGTTGATTACAGATCTCTATATTCAATTGGAATATAATTGTATAATGTATCCATGTACATTGTATTTTGGTTATAATTTTGGCAATAATTATTATTTGTAAAATTTAGGAGTATAAGTCAGTGGTTAATGTCTTATGTAAAATTATAATGGTCATTTTGAAGGTTAATATCGCTTTAAGTTATAGCAGAACAAATGTGCTAGAAACGCGACTTACGTTCTATGAATTCGGCATTTACCGCTATAGCCCAATACACTAAAAGTAAAACATAATGTAATGAGTGCGTTGTTTATCTATATTTGTTCTCTTTTCAGTGGAACAGGACTCTAACAGATCTTGATCTAAAACGGTGAAAAGCTGATAAATGTGAAAGAGAAAGAATGCAAATCCCGGTCATAGAAAAAGTAGCCAATCCTACACTGGGATTTGAAGTAGAACATTTCAAAACGTTTGGAGGTCTGAAGAAAACGGTTACAGAAATACACAATACTGTACCATCGCAAAATAGTAAGTATATTATAATCCATTGCTACTGTGTTCGCGATGTGCTATCGCCTTCTGCCTATTAACTAAGCAATACAGAAAGTTATGGAGACGTTTCGTCATCGTAATTTTCGACATCGCCATCGTAACTTCTCGTTTTCGCACACAGAATTATAAGGGAGAAGTACCTTTCCATCCGATCAGTCTAACTGCTGTTTACCGTTGCATGTACTTTTTAGCTCATATAGAAACACAGTCTGCTTTAAGGTGAGCTGTTGCGATCGCCCGATGTCTATTCTCTGTCTGTCTGTCCATACTAAGCTAAAAAGCCTTGTGAATACTCTAGAGGCCATATTTTAAGTAAACTCATTACGAAATGATCAAAATGTACAGGATGTTTGTCTCAACGATATCTCGAAAGAGTTCGAAACTGGGTCACGTTGGGTCAAATCTAGGTCACCAGGTCACATCATAGAAAAACCTCGTGAACACGCGTCGCGGAGCAGGCACAGGATCTTGCCAGATACTTGACTTTGTTCGTGTAGCTATCAGGCGCATTCACCAACGACGAAGGGTTTGACCCTAAATCGGGTTGTTTGTTGCGGCGACGAGTTGTTTCGAAAATCAAGGATTGCAGCTCCCCGTGACAGGGCGACGAGGAAAGTTCAGAGATTGACGAGCGACAGCTTCTGAAGCCCCGTGTGCCGGCAATGTATGCCGGGTGACGGACATCTACAAAGAAGACCATCGACCTTGATTATTGTCAGAACTTTGCGTGGAAAAATTAGATCTGTTTTGCAGTTGTCACTTTACCTGGATGTTGAAGTTGGTTTGGATTTCTCTAGACGACAGACGGCATGAAGTCCATTTCCTATAGTTTCTATACGTTCGGTGGGGATGCATCAGTGAAATACATTCTTGGACATACGGTTTTAACCGGCGCCGAGTATAAACAAACCTACTTATCATCATAAGAGGTCACATATGACACCCAGTCATTCTGAAAGTTGGTCTGAATGTTTGTTTGATAATTTCTAGGCTACGTTTGAAACTGGGTCACGCTGGGTCAAACACTAGGTCACCCGGTCAACTCATAGAAAAAGCTTGTGAACCCTTTTTAAGCCACATTTTTACTCAATTGTCTTGAAAATTAGTCAGAATGTATGCTATTTATGAACTCTAGGTAAGTTTTGAAACTGGGCCATGTGGGGTCAAAAACTAGGACTCTCCGTGTCAAATAAAAGAAAAACCTTGTTAACACTATAGAAGCCACCTTTTGTATCCATTTATTCTAAAAATAAGTCAGAATGTATGTATTGGTAAACTCTATGTCAAATTCAAAACTGTGTCACTTGGAGTCAAAAACTAGGTCGCCAGGTCAAATCAGAGACGAACATTTTGAACTTTCTTAAATCCACATTTTAGACTCAATCATCATGAAAGTTGGTCATAATGTTTGTCTGAACCATTGCAAGTTCAAAACAAGGTCACTTGATGTTAAAACTAGGTCACAAGGTCAAATAATACAAACAGTTGGTGAACTGTCTAGAAACTGAATCGTTTGCCCAATTATCTTGAAAATTTGTCAGAATGTATGTATTTGATGAACTCTAGGTCAGGTTTAAAACTGGGTCACGTGGAGTCAAGAATTGGGTCACCATGCCAAATGATAGAAATAAAACCTCAAGAAGCCGCATTCAGTCAGAATGTATGTACTGATGAACTCTAGGTCAAGTTCGAAATTGTGTCATTGAAGGTCTTATGGACTCTATAAAAGCTACATTGTGTACTCAATCATCATGAAAATTTGTCAGAATGTTTGTCTTGACGAATTCTAGGTCAAGTTCAAAACTGGTTTACTTGGAGTCAAAACTAGTTCGCCAGGTCAAATCATAGAGCAACATTGTTAACACTCTAGAAGCCACATTTGTACACAATCATCATGGCAATTGTTAGAATGTTTCTCTCGATAAATTCTAGGTCAAGTTCGAAAGTGGGTCACTTGTGGGCAAAACTCTAGTCACTAGGTTAAACCATAAACCATAGTATACACTCTTGTAATCCCATTTTGTACTCAGTCACCATGAACATTTGTCAGAATGTTTGTCTAAATGATTTTCTAGGTCAAGATAGAAACTGCGTCACTTGGAGTAAAAAACTAGGCCTCCATGCAGGTCAAATTATAGAAAATCGCCGTGAACAATTTAGAAGCTACATATTGCACGCAGTCGTTATGAAAATTGTATTGATGAACTCATGGGGTCAAAACCTAGGTCACCCGGTCACATCGTAGAAAAACGCTGTGAACAATCGGTACTCAGGTGCCCGATATAGGGCCATCTTGTAATGAGTCGATTTGTGTTGGTCTGTGTTGTACAGGAGCTTGATTGAGTCATAAATGGCGTCCGCCGCCCAGCGAGAGCAACACACGACAAAGTAATACGCTAACCGACAAATTTTAATGCTTAAAACAAAGAGCAACGCTACACAAAAAGACATTAGAATGACATTGTGTTTCTTTTCTTTGTCACTTGGGATTGTCAAATGTCGTATCCCACTATTTATCTGAGGGTGTGCCGAAACATTTTGACTAGGATCCGTTGCGATATCGTGTTACATAGCCTTGCGTCGTCTCTGCGTGAATACACAACGTACGATTGTCCACTCCGACTAAACAAATATAAATGTGATACGACATTAGACAACGCGACACGACTCTCGATAACAAGATATATCATATTGAAATACATTTGTACATTGATTTTACTGAATATAACTGCTCTCTGAACTTAACAATAAAACCAAGCGAGTTCAACGACTTTCAATGAAGCGGCAAGTTTTCTTTTAAAAACTAAGGTAAAAAAGCTTCGTTAGTCTCGTTTCTTGTTCGTAATTTATATAACCAATGAGCTAGCTACTTTTTAAGGTAACAGTAATGTACTTCACACTTTCTTTATTTGTTTTATTGTCTCATATTTTTCAGCTGTCGCAGCAGAAAAAGAGTGCATCAACTTCGAGAACCTGAGAAGACGACAACCACATGCAGTAAAATATAACAATTTCTATGGAAGTATACACAATGAAGTTTATAAACCACGGACACCGAGGACCCCGTCCTCTATCGCTATATCCGGAGTCGAGGAAGAGCGGACGAGCACACGAATTCAGCAAAAATCAAATTTTCGCGAAAATAATCAGTCACGTGGCTCTTTAATTTCACGAAATGAGTCGGTGCTTTCTCTCAACGGATCTGAACGCAAATCGACTGTACCGTCCAGAAATAACAATAAGTTTTTAGACCCTCGCACTCCAGTGCCGTGATTGATTATTACATGTATTTGCATTTCAATTGTATACCTATTACTTGTAAATTGTCGACTTTTTGTATATAGGGTTTACTGAAATTATGGCGTTATTTACTAATGTTACATGCTGTATACATGAATATACTTAACATTATGTGTATTATGTGAATGTCAAACTACATTAAACCTTGTGCTGAGTCCATGATAACCTATTGAGTTGTCTCTTCGGAAGGAAACATTTTAACAGTTTTGCTAGCATTTTTGAGAAAACGCCTCCTCATCTGCCACTTCCGTACCAAAAACAAAAACAATCTCATTTTCTGCCATTTTGTTCCGAGTACTTTTGTGAACCACAGCAAACTTCAAACCACCGTGTACATATTCACAAAGGCACGCAAAACTACCCATTCAACGGAAATAATTTGTCCGTTTGAGATATGCTAAATGGAAGATTTTGCTAGAATATTTAGCCGGGGGTCCCATCCATGTCACCAAACAACCGTTACACCAGTATTACGCCTATATGCTTACAATAATTCGCCCAGCTAAACCCCGGATATTTGTGCAACCGTACCATCTGCGATCGAGTGCGTATGCAAATTTATAAAAGGCATACTTTGCAGGGAAGCATAAAGTGATTGCCTCCAAACAGCCTTTATATCCAGTAGTGTCTCCTGGTCCACATATCACAGCAAAGCACAGACATACCCCTGTAAATTACGCTACAATACACATTCACGTAGTACACATATCCTTGTCTAGCATAAGCATAACACAGGGTTTCAAAGCGCCCATGTTTCAAGGAATATATCATAATATTCACTAATTAGTGCTACATGAACTGTATGTGCAAAACCCACTGGCTAACCTCAGTTCCTGCATCCAACCTCATCATACCTACTATATACATAAAGTCCTTGGTTGCAAATCTATCTTTATATTCGAAGTCTTCTGTTCCGTATATTTATAAACCACTATTGTAGATATATTATAACTTACATTCAAGCATTACACATATCATTGTTCCGCGTAAGCATGATGCAGGGTTTATCAGGTTGCCCATTCTTCCCTTGCATATCATCATATTCCTGGTTTTTGCTACATGTAGCGATGTACACAACTTCTCCAACCTCGTTCCTTGCTATTCGACTAAGAGCCACTATATCCTGTCCGTTTGTATACGTATCTATAAAGTTTATTGTCGTACGTCAAACCCTTTTTGCTAGATACATGAAATCATTACATTTTTTCCATGTGATTTTTATCAGTTTTGCCAATTTTATGTGCATTAATCTGCTTCCAAAGCAAGTCTTCCTAGGATGCAACCAGAAATTACTAATACGGATACATGATACTTGTACAGATTTTAAAATGTTGTGAAACCTGTCAAGACAAAGCCAAAGGTACTCTGTATAAAGATCCTTACTGAATAGCCTTTTCCGAAATAACTGGGTCAATCGGACCCGAGATCTCATTGGTCGCCGTGATTGACCTTCTTGCTTGGCAACCGTCGAATTTAATCTTTGCAAAAATGGCTAAATTGCAGCGGCAACATCTCCTCCTGGTTTTACAACAGAAAATCACTTTTAGGGTATAGGCATGGTGGAGCGCATTTTAAAAGGTTAATCCTGACAAAGACAAGCGATATAGTTGCTCTTATACGGATCTTTAATTGTTTCACAACTAAATCAACTTTTCCGAAATGTTTATATGATCGACTGGATGTAGCCGATAATTATTTCCTATACGCAGGTCCTTACCTGTAGTCTGCCTGTCTATATTCCTTAATTAAGTTCAAAGCTAGAGTATATAAGGAACCAGGGGTGTTTTTATTTTTGGTGCTAAGAAATTGTGCTCGTCGCAAAGTAGGATGGATCATATTTTCATAACATTATTTAGATCAATGATTGATAAACCTGCCGAATTCTCGGATGCGTGATAATTAAAAGTAATGTTTTTTCTGTATTTTATATAAAAATAACTGATTTGATTTGATTTGAATTGAATTTTATAAAGGTCCGTCCATGAGAGCAAATGTATTCACTTTTTCTTCGTGGATGAGACCCCGGCATGTCTCCTATTATGCCTATACTAAAAAACATTTTAGTTTTTTTTCCGAGTCAAAAAATGGAAAAATTCACGTAACTGCAATTTCTAGTCAACTTTAGCCAAAAGGTGTTTTTGATTGGTTGCCGAAAAGTAGGTCAACCGCGGTGACCAATGAGACCTGTTAGTGCGATTGGCCTTGTTTCTAAAGTTAACGTCCGATGAACGCACTTTTATCCGGGTCGTACCGCTTTAACCCTCGAAAGAGGCTGGTGGACCCAAAAATCACATATACAAACAAAAAACGCACTTTTTATTTGCTCTCAGCCCATAGTGGCGTGCACGTCGCGCAGAGCAGACACTGGAAAACACAACAAACAGAACTTGGTCCAAACTTCGATCTGGTGGCTGTCGGGGCCTCAGCTAACGACGAGGGGAGTGACTATGACAAGAGCCGTTTGTTTCCACGCAGCAATGAAGACGCACGGTGTGTGATGTCCACCAACCTCCGGAAATTCTGCGTGCCGGTGACGTGTGCCGGGTAACAGGGGACCAACCCAAACAGTCCAATGGCGACAGATGGCGAACATCAAAGACACAAGATCTCCCTTACAGTGTTTGTGCTGGGGGAGGCATCCTTACTTGCCACGTTTCGGACAGGTCACTCACATCTAGGTCGTATTTACCGCGTGGGTGATCTACTTTTGGGACTCTAAATTTCTCTTTGCCAGTGGAACTGGAAAGATCGTAAATTATGTCATTGGTGGTGTGCTAAATTACGCCTAGTTGTGTTTTGGGCCCGCCCGGGTGGGTTAAGTCGTCTTGTGTCCCCTCCCTAGTCTCTCGGTAGTGAGAGGTGTGTGTGAGAAGGGTTCCTGAGTCTCTTGAAAAGCCTTTGTAGTCACTGTTAGAAAGCGAACTTGTCGTGAGAGATACTGGAGCACCTGCTTGTGGCTGGCTAAGTCACGAGACAATCACTACCTCTGGGGCACACCGAACTGATCACTCATTGAAAATCTCTCCAGGAAAACTCTGCTGACTGACTGGAAATTGCAGTCAGGTAAATTTCTCCTTTTTTGGCTTCAAAATTCTACTTTTCTAGGCATGACGGGAGACATGCCGGGGTCTCATCCAAGACACAAGCTAAACATTTAGCTTTTGGACGGACCTTGATAAAATTCTTTTCAAATCAAAAATCAAATCAAAACGCACTTTTATGGAATCATGAGGAAATGTACGCGTAGATCAGATAAATATTTCTTAAGGAATTTCATTCTGTATTTTATACATAATGTACATAAATTAAAGTTTCTTCCTTCAATTTCATAAAGGAGCTAATACATGAGAAACTTTTTCGTTCAGAACTTCCATGGATGTTTCTCAAACTCTTCCAGGAGTATATGTAAGATCTTTGATTCAGCTGAGATATAATTCATTTACAAGAGTCCGATATAAATAAAATGGTGACGGGTTAAGTTTCGATCTTTCATCGGAGCATTCTCTTAACATGATAAATGTTAACGCAACACTTTCAAGAATTGCCCCGTAAAAACTGCAACAGACAACCGCCTTGTGTTGATTCTCCTTGATTTATTTCCAAGTACACATTACCGTGAGCCAAGAATGTACCATGTTACCGTGGCACTATCGTTGAACTTTTTCATACACTATAATCATGAAACTTTAAAAGCCGTCATTTACCTCTCTTGAGTTCTTTATTACAGAAGCCTACTTGCAATTCCATTGACATGACATGGTTTCTTTTCGTGAAGCTACAAGCGATATTTACTGATGTCGAAATTAATGTTAACCAGGGAACGACCATTCTCAGTCTTTCTTGACTTTAAACAAGGACACGTCGTAAAATCGTTAAACTTTGATTCAAAGTTATTTAATGAGAAAGTTAAAGTTGTGATTATTTAATGATTCTCAGAACCTTACATTTCTCTTGTTTAATTAAATTCCTTTCAAATCTTTCAAGACAACAATCGCCTCGGAATATTACTGAGCGCGACAAGAGTTTAAAAACAGTAACAGTCAGACGATTCGCAAAACTGTTTCGTGAATTTCATCAATACTGGGAAAGACCAGGTCATGTCCAAAGACGAACCTTTTGGATAACAGCGAGGTAAGGGGTTTCTATTGCATCAGTTAACAAATGAGCGGGATTTTAATACTTCAATCAATATCATGTATTATATTTTGATTATAACTCTATAGATGTAATATTAATGGTCTGTCGTCAGTCACATGACCTGGTATATCAGTGGATAGTGGATATTCTTGTAAACAAAAGCTCGCATTTCGATATCGTTATGGTAACGTACTGCATGTACATGTAGCTAGGACTTGCAGTCAATTTAGAATCTATTAAGCGTTTATCTTAACATTAGCGAAACTTCTAAATTACAAACTTGTATAATAAAACAGAAACAACCAGATTGTTTAAGTATTGTTGCTATAAATTACAAACTTGTATAATAAAAAAGAAGCAACCATATTTTTGAAGTATTGTCACTAAACATCGATGTCTACTGTAGTCAAACAACAACACTCGCATTGATGATAAACTGATGAGTTCGATGACATGTAGTATATGATATTCATCTCGGTAAATATAACACATGTACCTCGGATCCATATATGTGGATATCTACCTCATATTTATCAGTCAATTATTAAATTTTGCACATTATATTAACTCGAATCGACTGCTTGTGCTTACTTTGTAAATTCTCAAGTTTTAAAAAGTCATTTCAAAGTGAAGAATCTTGCATTTATATAAATGTACCGACTGTTACCCCCCCCCCCCCTTTGACCCCCCCCCCCCCCCCCCCCCCCCCCCCCCCTTTAAATACGTGGTCCCCCCCCCCCCCCCCCCCCCCCCCCCCCCCCCCCCCCCCCCCCCCCTTATGTACACTACGGCCCCCCCCAAGTTAATATGGTTCCTCAATGACATAAAAAAAAATTTAGTGATATGATACCTAGATTACGGATTCCGTATATCGGGTTATATCGCAAAAGTCATGTCTGTCATCATTAACGAAACAGTCGCAGATTTCTTATGTGTATGACTTTACCTTCCTAAATATTTCCATTTCTAGCAAATAATTGCAATGAAAATTTATTTCCTCAGCTACAACTTTAAGATGAATCCATATAGACCTACCGATATGTAACAAATTGGAAGTGATAAAGTTGCCATTATTTCGTATACTCTGCGGTTCGGATACATTGCAGTTGTAACGGGAGTTTCGGGCACCTGATCATCTACTCTCTAGATATACCAGATAGTGTATGTATACAGATAGATGATATAGCTGGTGCCCAAATTTGTAGAGCTTCAGGCACCTGCTCAATCATGTCCAAAAAAACGTCTTTAGAGAATAGTTGTTCCGGCAGGTGCCCTAAACTATTTGGCAGTGGCTAGAGTTACGGTACCGTAACTCTTATTTGGTTGCTTTGAATATAGATAGTATATGATCCAGCAGTTCACCTGTATATATAGGTTCATGATAAGTCCTGCTTTCTGGGCTTTAGCTTATACATGAAATTTGTCAGACAAAGTGCATACAGCAGAATAAAAAACACATTAGGTAATGGATAATTCATGGAAGTGTATACTGCAGAGACACTATCAAAATATTTATTGACAGTTGTATTTCTTTACATTGCAGACTGGAGATCAGAAGTCAAGATTGCTTTTAGGGTACCAAACCAAGATCGGTATTACTCTATTAGCATGTGCCGAATTACCCGCTACAAATGACCTGGAAGAGTCAAAACGAAAGTTGAACTTTCTTTTGCCAGGAGGTTTGTTGCCAGTGAAATTTATATAGTCATTATTGTATCAGTAATTAGGGCTCAAATACTAGTCATTAATATTTTGACCAGTGACTTTAGGGAAATGAAGTAGCCCATTCTTAACTTAAATTGGACAAGTTTATCTGGAGAAGCTGCCATGATACTGAATTTTATCTAATACAAATATGCAAGTGTCTTGAACTCTTCACTACTTTCTGAAGTTACACTATGTGAGGTAAAGTTTTTTTTTGTTTTTTTTTCCAGGTGTTTCAGTTGTTGGAGTATCACTGTTTGAACTGGGAGACACTGCTGATTATACTGAATATGAAAAGTACTTAGTAAGTACTGTCACATTGAACTTAAGCCAGACAAACTTAGTAATTTTATATGAACTAAATTATCTGAACTTTTTTCGCTCATGAATTAGTATTTCAATATCAGTCTGTTACTCTGTACCATTAGTCTATGTTATAAATTAGACTTCTTGGGATTTTCAAGCAGGTCAGTTTTCATGTTGGTCTCGGAACGTTCTAGAACTATGAAGCTATGTATGATTTAAAAGGAAATGTTTGCTATAAACCTAAGATTGTTTTTAGGCAAAATGTTTCAGATTTGCCCTCAGGTTGAGCGTTGCACATAGTTGAACATTTTTTTTGTAGTGTTGATAAATAGATTATAACGGTTCCTAAACATATTTGTTATTTTCATCGCAAATATTTTAACAGAAAATGGGGACAGGCTAAAAGAATTGAAAGTCATTTTTGCTGTAAGTAATGTCAGAATGTATCTTGATAGTTTTTTCTGTATTTTCAGGACAACACAGACGGAGAAAAAGTTTACATTCATCTTGTAAAAGAAGGGAATAGATCATCAATACAAACAACTGTACTGTGGTCACACGATGGTACAAAGACTAGTGTTGATTGTAATGTTGTATCACATGACTTGCTGTCAGACTGTATGATAGCACGCTGTAGATGTGACATCCCAGTTTGTGTCAGATTAGAGGCAAAAGGTATGTTGCAACTGACGTGACATCTCAGTTTGTGTCACATTGGAGGCAAAAGGTATGTTGCAACTGATGTGACATCCTAGATTGTGTCACATTGGAGGCAAAAGGTGTGTTGCAACTGATGTGACACCTAGATTGTGTCACTTGGAGATGTAGGACTGGAACTGATTTTGGGATAATGATGTCAAATTTATTAGGAAATGATATTTTGTGTGCATAGAAATATTTAGTGACATAACTGATTTTGATGTGTCTTGGAAAATGTGGAAAATGATGCAAAACAATGCTCATACTTCACAGATAATTTTATATAGGTGGATTATGATGTCAAAGCAGAAATATAGTTAAATCTCTTTAGGTTAGAGTTCATGGAACTAGTCATAAATGTTCAACTTAAATGGAATTCAAATTAAACAGTTTAAATCTTTTTCATGATATATTGTCGGGACCAGTGAATAATTTTTTAGTTAAGCAAGAGTTTTACTTAACATAGCCGCCAGTAGTGAGAGCCGCTGTACACCTGTCTTGTATATACCTGCAGGACCTGTAAACAAAGCCAATAAATGTTTTCGTCAAAAATGACCCCGCCTGGGGTCTCTTAGTTTAACAAATTACATAGGCTTATATAGGAAAAACTTTAATTATCTTCTCTGAAACCACAAGGCCTAGAGCTTAGATTTTGGCATGTAGCATTGTCTAGTGGACCTCTACCAAGATCGTTCAAAATATGACCCCCGTGTCAAAACTGACCCCGCCCGGGGGTCACTTAGTTTTAAATAGACTAATATAAGAAAACTTTAAAAATCTTCTCTGAAACCACAGGGCCTAGAGCTTAGATATTTGGCATGTAGCATTGCCTAGTAGACCTCTTGAAAGTTTGTTCAAATTATGTCGCTGGGGTCAAGGTTTTACAAAGACGTATAAAGGTATGTAACATTGTCTAGTGGTTTTCCACCTACTTTGTTCTAATCATGCCTCTTGGGTCAGAATTGACAACACCCATCAGGCAAGTGAACGTGTACTCAGGTGAGCGATATAGGGCCATCATGGCCCTCTTGTTTCAAGTTGAATTTTAAAATCTTAATCTTTAAAAATATTGTTAAAGTTTTTTTTAATATTTTCAAATACTGAAGTGAGCTGCTGTATGAAAGTAATACAAATGCAGTTGTTAGATATTAGATACATGATTTCCTTTCAGTATATTGAAGTCATCACCTTAATGGGTAGAATAAAAATACCAAAATTGTAATACTTATTTTGGTAGTTCAGTTTGTACTAGTATGTTTTTGTATTTGATTGAATTTTTCTTATTTCATTGTACAGGGTCCTGGAAACACAATTTAACAGCTGAAATAGACAGGGTAGCCACCAGTGTCATGTCACAACATACAGTATTTCACCTGCAGTCATCAAATGAGTTACTGAGTGCAACTGGTTGCTATGGGTTACCAAATGATGCTTCCTGTGAATATCTTGCTTCATGTATTGAGGGTGCTGAGGAAGGAATGAAAACAAGAAGTAAAAAGAAAACTAAGGTATTTGGAACCACGCGAATTAAAGTAGTCTTTGTCTTTATGATACCCAATTAAACAAGACTTAGTGTAATGTATATAGAAACCACTTGTGTTACAGCTTTTACAGTACCAACCTGTCAAGATATCTCCATGAGTATTTACTGCATTGCTGACAAGCTTGCTCAAATCCATTGTCTGGTTAGTTTCTCTATGTGCATAACCCTGCTGCAGTCAAGTCAAAAGTTATGTCCCCTTTTACAAAAATCTTCTTTGAGAAAAAGTGCATTGGTTGAGGTATCATTCATCTTCAGTGATAGTTTTAAGGTTTAAGAAGTCATAATGTTATTTAGTTATTTAGTGTGGTCTGACTTACATACATCGTAGCCTATTGATAACTTGATAACAGACTTTAATCTGCAAATTTATTGTTCTGTTTAAAATTACGTGTTTATAAATGTTTATAAAACCAGTATGATTGAGAAAGCAGTAAATGCATTAAGCAGTGTTTAAAAAGTACATACAGATTATTGCCTATGTGCACATCTCTGCTGAACACCATCTGCAGACTCAGTTGTTCGAAACTTTATCTGGCCTTTAACCTAACAGTCAAAGAACTTTAAAGGGATAAAAAACCAAAAGAAAATACAATTAGTATTATCGATACATTTAATTAATCCGCGAAACCATTCAATAATCTTTTAGTTTTTAAATGGGTGGTGCGTTTATTACAAAGGCTGATGGAGTCCTCCTTCTATTTTTTTTTGTTTATTTTACCACAATTTTGAAAGAATTATTAAAACAAGATGTGTTTATTCAATAATATTAAACTTAAAGGTCTTATTAGTAAAATGAAAATACTCATAATAATCCTTTTTACCAAGAATGATATTTTGAATCAAAATTTAACTGGTGGCTAGCTTTAAGCTGCTTGCTCTCAGATTTTGGTAAAAAAAATTAAGTTCTTCAAACTGTATGAAAATAACATATTTAAGAACATATAGTCATATAAAAAGGTTCCAGTATAAATTCCTGTAAAGTATATCTGTAGTTATAAAATTATACGCTACCAAATAATAAAGTGTCGCTTTTGAAATTCCAATATAAACATATAGTGTAGCGGTGTCGTAAAACTAGCATTTTCAATCGAATTTTGCAAATTCCTACCTAGATTTTTACTTTTATTGTTGATTCTAGCCTTTAGTTTTATATTTGTCTTACTGTGTCATTTTTGAAAATTTTATTTTTTTCAACGGCAACTGAGAGTGAGCTGCTTTAACACCTGGAATCAATTTTGAACAACTGGGCCCAGTTATAGATGAAACTATTGTAATTATCAATAGCTTTATAGTGATGTGATCTTACAACGGTGTCTTTTTTTCAATAAAAAGGTTGAAATTATGTAAAATTTTGATTCCCATTATACTTATAGTTTGATATTGTTTTCATTTGACAGGACGTCTTGTTGTTTGATGTTTATACAAATTTAAGTTGTCCTGGTGACACAGATGCAGTGCCTACATGTTGTCCTATCATAAGCTACAATACAGGTAAGTTGTCGTACGAGCCACGCTGTGTGAAAATCTAGGTTTGGTTTCCTTTGCCAGTAGTATGGATGCTCATTTTTGGTGGTCTGATAAAAGAATTCGTACCATTTGCCCGACGGTGATCATTTGTCAAAGTGAATATTGTTTCTATTTCTCAGCAACAACTAGCGGCAATCTAACAAAACATCATGTTAATGATCACATTGTCCGCATGTTCCGTTCCATTATTTTTCACAGAGTTATGACCCGTTGTTTATTTTGCTATTAATCGTTAAGAAATTCTTGTCTGGAGCATAACTCTAAAAGTATTTAAGGGATTACGTTGATACTTCACACATTGAAAGAGGGCATTTGGAAGGAACACTGTGACCAAGAACCATAACTCTAGATTTCCCCAATTTTTTAATTATCTCCCTTGTGAAATAACGTGTCTGGGCATAACCCAAACCGTACTAAAAGGTAAGGTACATCAGACTTTGATAGAGGAAGAATTGTATATAGGCAAACAGTGACTCCGGACTATAACTTTATTTGCTTTGAAGGCCTTTTTTAAAATTACCTGCCCATACTTGTGCAAATCAAATGCAACGTGAAGACCCAAGTCCTTACCTCAAAGGTCAAGGTCACACTTAGAAGATTTAAAGTAATGGAAAGTAGCAGGTTAGTCATCATTGAAGGATTTTAAAATTACATCACTTTATTGAGCACCTGGACATGGAAGGACACAACTGTAGGCATCTTCAGGGGCATTAGTTGTGAGGGATGGCGCTCTAGTATAGTGTGATCTTACAAAGGTGTCTTTTCAATAAAAACAGTTTATTGCTAAAATTTTGATTCCTATCATACTTATAGTTTGATATTTTATCAATTTATTGAAGGACGTGTCTTGTTAGATGTGTATACAAATTAAAGTTGTCCTGGGGACACGATGCAGTGCCTTACATGTTGTCCTATCATAAGCTACAATACAGGTAAGTTGTCATACGAGCCACGCTGTGTGAAAATCTAGGTTTGGTTTCCTTTGCCAGTAGTATGGATGCACATTTTTGGTGGTCTGATCTTAATTGGTACCGTTTGTGTAATGGTGATCATTTGTCAAAGTGAATTTTGTCTCTATTTCTCAGCTAATCCAACAAAACATCATGTTAATGATCACATTGTCCGCATGTTCCATTCCATTATTTTTCACAGAATTATGACCCTTTGGTTATTTTGCTATTAATCGTTAAGAAATTCTTGTCTGGAGCATAACTCTAAAAGTATTTAAGGGATTACGTTGATACTTCACACATTGAAAGAGGGCATTTGGAAGGAACACTTGACCAAGAACCATAACTCTAGATTTCCCCATTTTTTAAATTATCTCCCTTTATGAAATATGCTTGTCTGGAGCATAACTCAAAAAGTATTAAAAGGATTAAGTTGTTTCTTCACATTGATAGAGGACATTGATAGTAAATGCAGTGACTAAGAACCATAACTTTAGCTAACCCCATTTTTGAATTACCTCCCTTTATCTTGTGAAAATCAAAACAATGAGACTGATTTACTTAATATTAGACACAGCAATAGAAGATATTTAGAAGTACAATCATGTGGAATAACATTCACTCTACCCTGTCTCATTTTGAATGATCTCGGTATATCACGTGAAGTTAGGATGATTGTAGACAATATAGGTGAAGAACTATTCAACACATTTACCATGTTTACTGGATATTTAGCACAATGAAAGAGGATATAAAAAGGAAGTTCAATGTTCAAGATTCATAAGTTTATCTTGGCCTACGATTGAATTACGTCCCTTTATTATTTTATTTTCTATTTTTCTTGTATACAGTTATAAATTTTTAAACTAGATAATTTCTCATTTGCAAGAACAGAACCTGTTTGCTTCAGGGAGCATCCGTTGGTGTCACTGATTGCTCTTGGTTACTATTGGTACAGTGTAAAGTCATATCTATCTTTTTTTTGTGTTGCAGAACCTGTTAAAACAGTGAAGATGACATTACATGTTGATGCAGTGTCAGTATTTCAAATTGATACAGTAGTGTCAGACATGGTTGGAATAATGAGTGGAGCAGTTAAAAACCAGCTATTAGCAATGAAGCACTGTGTATGTGATTATAGTAAGGTATTAACACAACTTTTTGTATTTCACAGTGTATCAGATGTGTTGACATGTACTTAATTACATAATATTCAAGTTTACCTACCTGTAACATCATACATTTGCAAACTTCTCTTGAAACAGTGCAACAGTAAGCTTTGGTAAAAATTTCAAGTTTTGAGTCTGCCTCAATGGTCAAGAACCAAAGTTGTTGACTTGAAATCACTGTAACCCCTCATAGATTGAGGGTCATGGCTCTCCAGCCCTGCTACTGACCAGACACAAATAAGATCACGGAGGTGTTAGAACTACCCTTCTATTCATGTTAGAACTACCCTTCTATTCATGTTAGAACTACCCTTCTATTCATGTTAGAACTGCCCTTCTATTCATGTTAGAACTGCCCTTCTATTCATGTTAGAACAGCCCTTCTATTTATGTTAGAACTGCCCTTCTATTCATGTTAGAACTACCCTTCTATTCATGTTAGAACTGCCCTTCTATCCATGTTAGAACTGCCCTTCTATTCATGTTAGAACTACCCTTCTATTCATGTTAGAACTACCCTTCTATTCATGTTAGAACTGCCCTTCTATTCATGTTAGAACTACCCTTCTATTCATGTTAGAACTGCCCTTCTATTCATGTTAGAACTGCCCTTCTATTCATGTTAGAACTGCCCTTCTATTCATGTTAGAACTACCCTTCTATTCAGGCTTTGGCCACTGATTACACGTTGCTTCTGTCAAAGAAACACAGAAATAACCTGGCTACTTTGATAAATTTGCCACCAACACGAAAAGATAATGACTCCCTGTGTTCAGTCTGTTAAGTTTAAGTCAGCATTGTAAATGCCCATATTTAAAGATAGACAAGTCTAATATAGAAATTTAGGTTAAGGGTTTAGTATTAAACAAACGATAATAAATATTTGCTTGTTTCTTTTAGGATGGGAAGTTTATCACACCAGAAGTCAACCATTTTCAGCCAATGGATTTACCAATTCTAGTGAACGTTACTTACCCATTTGGCATGCCAGATGAGCAACTAGGTATACTTAGTTTGCATTTCTTTCTATTTCTTGATATTTTGTTGATAAATACATAGCTGCTACATCTGTACATGAGATATGTAGTATTGTTGTGGTTTGAAATTTCTTGTATCCTGTAAATTGCATAGTCATTAAAAACACTGTTAAACAATTAACAGTTAAATCTGTTATAAAAATTATGAAATAATATCAGTTCCAGCTGTGTTCATTGTCTAATAACCAATGATATGGAGTTCTGATGTGCAGTTATTAACCATGAAGGACGGAGGCCCGAGTGGTTTAAAACTGCGCATCAGAATGACAAAAAGTTGTTCAATAGACGATAATAACGCTGAAAAGGATGTTATTTCGATTCATACATGACCAGATATTACAGAAGCTAAATAAATGCAAAGCGTTATATCTATGCGGGTATGTATCTTAAGCCATGCGGCACAATATGACATCATTTTGACGGCATATTGGTTCCCGTGTTGTTTATGGCATAATAAAACATAACTTTCTACCTCTTTGTATATAGAGACAAAATCATGAATCATGTTAGAATAGATGATAACATCACTGGAAATTATGTTATTTCGATTCTGACATGACCAGCGAACTCTGCCAATGGCAGGAGGTCCCCAGTTCGATTCTCAGCTGGGGCACTGGAAATTTCAGAAACACTTTTTAGTGTTTCCCACCCATGTAGAGATGAACTAGTTAGAAATCCAGAGGTAGTCTTGCGTGTAAGTGAACACTGGCACGTAAAAGAACAATGCGGTCTATTTGAGAAAGAGCTATGGTCTGGTACCCGGATTCTCTTGTTTCTGCATCTGTCTCTACAACCTGCACCTGTTAGGAGTCAAGGATATCCTTGGAGGTTGCGGAATACATTGTATAAACAATCGGAATGAAAAAAAATCAAACATTTCTTTACTGTTTGTCACTTCTTCACAAAAAAGCATTGTCCGACAGGGTTTACAATTTATTTTGCAATATCATTAAAACATACTCTAGTCTCAATTAAATAGCAATGTTGAGACACCAAAAAACAAAATTTAATAATTAAAAAAAATCATTTAATGAAAATATTTTGTTTTATCTTTTTAAAGTTCTTTTGAGATATCTTGATTTTGTAAGTAATGAAATATTATTTATTGGTTCAATCTTTGAAAGTTTTGATTGTGATAATGTTTTTTTATTCATTTTGGTGTGTTTATTGTCTAGTTCATGTTACAGCAGTTACTTCCCTTGAACTGTAAAAAAAACCCAAGTTTAATATACATGTAGTCAGTGCAAAACTACTGGTAGTAAGGTATGTGCAGTTGGATTAAACATGTCACTTAGAAAAATATAGTGTGTGAACTTTGTAAAACAAAACTTTTGGATAAATTATAAAGAATATTAATCTGTTTCTTTTTTTGTTCAAAGTCTTTATGTGAGTTTTAAAAAGAAATTCTGTAAATTTTAAGAATCTTCACTACATGTACTGTCATCACCAGTCAGTGTTATTTCTTGCCACTATAATCAAATTAATGTATAAGTTTTCAGTCTCATATTCACATTTAGGGTCATAGGTTTGAGCTGCACTTCCAAACGGAATTTTCATGTGAGCAGGTTGGCTCACATTTACTTTCAGAGGCTGCAAAGTACATTTAAACTTGTCCTCCCCAAGATTGATGGTAAGGTCAACTGTCCACTTGAACAGTAAACTATGTTAATAATGAACTCATTGTGACCATTTAAATTTGTTCCTCATATCTGGAAATTGTTATATCCATATAACATTTTCATATTAAATAAAGAAAGAAAAAAATCTCGGTTATATCAAATTTGTTCCTTATATCCAGAGTCGTTATATGCAGAGTTTATTGTACATAACTGAAATACTGTCAAAAATGGGTGTTAAACTCCAATAAATAAAGAGTGGTATGTTATTATCACAGTACGGCCTTAATCACAATTTGTGAGAAAATGTGAAAGTGGCTGGTTAGCTCAGTCGGGAGAGCATATGGCCTGTAAGCAAAGGGTCCCGGGTTCAAGTCCATTCAGGCTGCACATTTTTCTCACCCTTTGACATTATGTTGCATGTGCTTAATGAGATGAATCCATGTTTGCAGAGAATGAACGAAAGTCATTGCACCAATGCCTCTGTCTGCCTGCGGACAGACCACTGTTTCGGAGGGCTAACAGATACCGGTTCCCGGCCGACAGACAAGACAGTGGCTACTTGAGGAATGTTCATCAAAACTGTCCGAAATCAAAAGGTGGGTGATGCAAACTCAGAATATCAGTGATCCATTACTTAGAGGCGATTATTTCAGAATTTGGCACTTTACATTACATTACATTGAATTTGATATTTCCTGTTACTTTCTGAAGCTAATCGTTTTAATGCACATTTTCTAAAATGTTGAGAATAATAAAAAATGTTAAACTTGTGAGTTAAGATCACTTGCTGAATGAAGTTAAAGTTGTCTTTTTGACAGGTAATTTTTATTCACAGGTGACCATAGTATTGACCATGTTGATTGGGATGAAGAAATGTGATAAACTGTATTAAATGTTAATATTTATATGGCTTGCAGTGAGTGACGGCAAACAGTACGCAGTGAAAGGCAACTACACATACCATCATTACATGCAAGACCGCTTTGACGATAATAAATGGGGATGTGCATATAGGTCTCTACAGACCCTTTCTTCATGGTTTAAATTTCAAGGATATACAGAAAGAGACATTCCAACACATAAAGAAATTCAACAGGTAAAATGTATAATTATGCCGTTAAAGAAATTCAAGCTTTACAGACACAATGAAACAGGATATAAAGGTTGGAGCCACAGTAGCACAGTAGTAGTGTGTTTGCCTCAGGTTACAGAGGTCCATGGTTTGATCCCAACACCTATAATAATTCTTTTTGATGTTTGTTCTGAAATGTATTAATATAATTTATTTTTTGTAGTTTTGTTGTTTTAAGAAAATTTGCTATACAATACACAGTGTTTATTTACAGACTTTGGTTGATATCGGTGATAAAGAAGCAAAATTTGTTGGATCAAGACAATGGATTGGCTCAATGGAAGTTAGTTTTGTACTAGACACACTTTTAGGGGTAAGTAAACATTTCATGCGTTGACACAACTAGGGTTGCGTTCTCTGTGTTGACACAACTGTGTATTTTCCAATGATAATTGAAAGTTTGAAATTGTGTAACTGGAAAATTTAATTTAATGAGGAATGAAAGAAAGTCTGATAATATTTTCATGAAAATAATGTTACTTATTACATTTAGAATTTCATTACATTTACATATGCTCTTAATACAGCTGTTTTCTAACGGAACAACTGATTTTTTTACCCTGATTTTAGGTGCAGTCGAAGATACTGAATGTGAGCTCAGGGGGCGACCTTTCAAGCAAAGGGAGAGAACTCGCGCAGCATTTTACAGTGCAGGGCACACCTGTTATGATAGGTACGGCAACTACAATGCAAGAGAATATGACATTTTAACATGTACATCAAATTGCGATACAAATCTTTTGAATATATAATTATAGGGAAGCCAGATTTGTAACAAAGAACTGTATAATTATGCTGATAAAATATATTAATAAGTTAACATAGCTTTTGATATGTGCAAAAGTTATGTGAAGCGTATACTTTCTGGATGTATGTAACATATATCAGATTCAATACGAGACAATTTTACTTTTAAGAATTAAAAAAGTTTAGCTACTTTTATAATTCCGATTTTTGCGGTTTGTGTAGAAACAGGAATATTTATAGCTGCAAACATGTAAGATGAAAACAAGAAAGATGCATGCCAAACAGTCCTAGGTTTATGGGTGGAATTAATTCTTACTTGAGTAGTAGGGAGGTATATTTCCTTTGCCACCAGTGTAGATCATGATCAGTATGCACAACTGTACTGTCTAATCATGATCTGCATTATTCCGTAAGTAACTTTTCACGGAGAACCCTTACGAAACAATGAGTGCTACAATTCAAGTTGTGAGATAGACAGATGAATTTAACATTTTTAGCTAAGTCGTGTTACAAGCGTAATCATTCACAATTTCAGGAGGCGGAGTGCTAGCTCATACTATTTTAGGGGTTGATTATAATGAGGTGACTGGGGATATTAATTTCCTGATACTGGATCCACATTACACAGGGGCAGAAGATTTGAAGACCATTATAGACAAGGTATTGATCCCTTTAATTAAAAAACGTTATGTATCTAATTGTGACATTTTTGGTCATCATTCTATGCTAGTCCGTCAACAAGAGCTTTAGACCCTACCTCTGCTTGGAAACGTCTCCTCTCTCATCCATAAAACATACGAAACACTTTTATGTTTCATTAATTGTAGATTAAAGTTCTCTTTGAAGAGAAAAGTCACGATTCTAACCTGTGACGTATGGCAGCATCACCTAGCAATGCAAACTAAGGGTTACATTAATTGTAGATTTAAGTTCTTAGAAATTTTGAAGTGAAAAGTCACAATTCTTACCTGAACCGTATGGCAGCATCACCTAGCAATGCAAACTAAGGGCTACTTAGACCAACTGTGACTAATAAGTGCTGCTTGGAGTTCTGATATATGATATGATTGCTCTGTTAACCATGTTTTTACCTGATTGATAATATTTCATATTTGCTTACATTACTGCTTAATAATGTATCGTGTATTTACAGGGTTGGTGCGGATGGAAAGATGGAAACTTCTGGGACAAGAATGCCCATTACAACCTGTGTATGCCCCAGAGACCGAAAGTTATCTAAAAAATTGATGAATCAGCATTTCTAGTCCAAGTGCATTAACGTTTAACATTAAAATGTTTTAAACATAGATTTTTATGTACAATAAACTCTGTTATAGGGAACTCCTTGGGACTACATATATATGTTCCTAACATCCAAAATGTTATATCCATATAGCATATATGTTAAATAAAAATGGAGGGAAATCCGACCAAGAGAAGAGTCGTTATATGTCGTTTACTGTACATTGTATTCATGAGATCGTTCACAAATAAATAACTGAGAATATATTCACGGTGTGGTGGTGGTCAAGTAGTTAACGCTCTGGACAACCTATCCGGAGGTCCCCGGTTCGAATCCCGGCTCGGACACTGGAAATTTAAGACACACTTTTCAGTTTTTCCCACCCATCTAGAGATGTAATGGTTAGAAACCCAGAGGTAGTCTCACTTGTACTGGCGTTAAACACAGGGCATGTAAAAGAACCAAGAGCTAGGGTCTGGTATCGGAATTCCCTTGTATCTGAATCTGTCAGGAGTCTTGGCAAGTTCACCCTGTAAGATATCCCATGGTCGGCCGGGACTATAAAGCAATCAAAGGAAAGAGAATTTATTCAAAGTGTCGGGAAGAAAAATCATACAAAATAGTTGTTTAGTGAATCAGGGTCCCATTGCCAAATGTGAAAATTTAATCAGGAAAAGTCAGTTGCCTCTGCTGAATTTTCTGTGTGTACATAATTATATGCATACGAGCATGTGTAGATATTCGCAATATGTCATGAAATTGAATTACTGTGATTGTTTATGTCAAAAATCGGATAATGTTATAAGGGAAAGGTAATAAAAAACATATGAAAGTATGTTTCATGTTTGTTTTAGTTTAACTTCCAGTTTGACAGCTCACAAGAAGACAGTGGTGTTTATGGTTAGCTATATAATTAAATGTTGTTCAGTTGTCTATCATCTATATATTTGCTATTTTAGTTACCCCCACCAAACTTGGAAAAGTGGGGGGGGCTATATTTGAATCCAGTCCTACATATTGTTATAACTTGGGGTAGGAATGAGCTATTGAAACCAGACATTGTTCATAAGCAACTGTATATTCGTTATATTTAGGGATGTCATTGGTTAAAATTTTTGTATGGATATATCAATTTAGAAATATCGATGATACAGCGATATATCGACACATGGGCGTAAAAAAGTCACTGACTACATATTCTACCAAATCACTTGACTTTATTTGTACTTAAACATATGGTTGTGGTGTATAATATATATCAACCCTTGCAGTACTGAAATATTGTTGCCTATGAGACCACATTTCATTAAATTATCATTCGTTAGAAAAACACTGAACTCTGGGTAGACTGATTGTTTATATTCTGGTTGAGCTTTGATGGAATTTTCGAAAGTGAAACTGTAGATCTTTGCACGGTGTAACATTATTTGATATACGATTTTTCAAAACAGCAATCGATATAGAATTGAAAATGTTTTATGGTTGATATATCGATATCGTTTGAATCGATTACATCCCTAGTTATATTTGGTTAGCCATATTGGCCGTCGGGCTTGCAGCTCCAAAATATAACTACCGCCAATATCACTCCTTGATGCAATGCTAAGATCTGAAATACCTACCATTTTGTCATTGCTACAATATTTTAGAAGCCTTTAAAACGCCATATTCTAACACCGCCACATATCATCAAAGTACAGTAGCTCAGCCCGATATGCATTTAGGACCACTACAGCCAAGCTCAAGGCCACACTGGTGGGGGTCGGGGGGAGGGGTCTTTGGTGATCGGGTCTTCCACATGTCTTCTAAACCTCTAAAAGGATTACCATGAAACTTGAGTCAAATGATCATGTCATTGAGAAATGTTCAGTGCTCGTGTCTTAATCAATTTTACTCGAGGTCAAGGTCACATGGGTCATTCCTTATGTCACACACCTCTAGAAGAGTTTTCATCAAACTTGACCCTAACATTCATCTCATTAAGATGACGTATAACTGTGCTGGCTGTAAAATCCAGGTCACGTGGGTCAAAGGTCATGGGACTATATCTCATAAACCCCTTGTAGGATTTTCATCAAGCCACGGACCTGTATAAAGGTCCGTGATCAAGCTAAGGTCAAATGTTCATCTACCAAGATGACATGCACAACTCCTGTTTCAACTGGAACAGATCGATGTAAAGGTTATATGGGTCAAAGGTCATGATACTTTACGAAGGTTGGGTCGAATGTTCGTCTTATTGTGATGATATGTAGTCATTTGTCGTACAATAGCTCAAATGATTCCAGTTCCAAACCAGAAAATGGCCACTACAGGTTAAAAAAAAACAAAATAAAAATTTAACCAACATCTCTTCCTTATATTAACCACTAGGTCAATTTCAACCAAACTTCACAGCACCATTGCTTGGATTGTCCTTTATTTAGGTTTATTCAAACAATTCATCTACGTTCACAAAATGACGACCTTAATTAGATATAAAATAACTTAAGTTTAAACACTATCACCTTAGCCACTGAGCTTACTTCAACCAAACTTAACAGGATTGGTGGTCCTCTACTTAAACTTCTCATTGCTAACGGCTCTGCTCCATTGAGCAAACTGGCTACCAGAGTACAACCAATATCTTTATTATCAGATTATTATGCATACCTTATCGTGTATTGCAGATGTATTGCCCATTCAGGTGAGAATTATGCGGGCGGCTGATGTTTGTTTTTTCATCCTTTACCCAAAAAAGTAGCTGGTAAACATGTTGGGAAATCGATTGTTTCCTTCAGCATCAGTATGTCACAAATTTGCTATATTATCACCTTTTCGAATATAAGATTTTTGACTTGACAGCTGTTTCCTCCTTAACGAGAACTGACCACAACTAGACTTGAAATTACCCTCCCCAAACGCCAGACGATTCAACCCTTATGAATGAATATGTTCCTTGCATTTCTAACCAGAGTTTTCAGTAGGACAGCGCACTCGGCTTTTTCAGAGTTTGCAAATAAAACAAAACTGGCGCAAAAAGGCAAACCAAGGATCTGTATAAACAAACAAGGAAAAAATTAACTGAGTTTCCAAGTCGAAAAGGGCCATAAATCAAATGAAATCCTTGACATAGTAACCTTCTCTTGCTTACATTTGGGGATCATGATGGTAAACAAGTATTCTAACTTTCAAACTCTCAAATAGTTAGTCAAAAAGTGGACTGGTACGAACAACTTAACCAGGATTCTAAGTCGTTAAAGGGCCTTAATTAAAAAAAAAAAATCTTGACAGACTCGTCTTCTCTTGCTTACAGATGGGGGTAATGATGCAAACAAGTGTTCCAAGTTTCACAGTAATTTCTCAAAGGGTTGAGTCAATTAAGTGTATTAATTCTACCCTAGATTCAGTGTAGTTCCTATGTAGAAAAAGGGCCATAATTCTCACAATAAGTTTCAAAGCAATATCTCTACTGGTTTTGAAATAAAGTGGGCTGGGACGAAAAACGTAACCAATGTGTGACCCCAACGACGATGCCGAGGCGAGTAGGATAGCTCCCCTTTTCTTTGAACAACTGTATCTGTTGCATTCTTTATGATTTCAGATTAGATATTAGTTTCACGTACTGCCGTCGTGATAGCCTGTACTATGGGATCACCTGCGGCGGGCGGCGTCCACAAAGTTATCCGCTCTCTTACTTCAGTAACTGTCACCTAAACTTCGCACAACTGGGCTGCGAAATTCATTGTTTATCGGCATAATCTCTAACTTAAACAACCCCTTCAGTAGAAATTAAAGTAGACTTGCTGTGAATGTTTACTGACTGGCCTTATATTTTGGGCAAGTGCGATAAACAGCTTAATCGTCCCAGTCACCCCGGAGTTATTGCCCTTTAATTGCCAAAATTGGAACAAAATATATTAAATTTGTCCGCTGACGGGCATATTTTGTGATAGGTTGCTAATTTTGTTTGCAACTTCATAGTGCGATCTCTTGAATACTGTGTTTCATTTTTTTCATCTCCACTCCATAAGATTGCCTTTCAATAAACAATCTGAATGTCAAATTACTTTGACTATATCTACATGACAACAACTTAAATTATTAAATAACAGTAGTAATTGTAAAGAAAGTAGCACAAAAAATTGAAGAAAAATGTTTTTGCAAAGATCTTCTTTATTTGATATTCTTAAATTAGAAATCGGAACTAAAACGTGAGCTAATCTTATAAATATAAATTTCAATATTTTGTTTATATTTTAGTGTTTTACATCTGAAAATTTAACTTGGATTTCATACAAAAGTCCTAAATATATTGCTGTCGGGTCCTCAGTCGTTCTTCATTAAAAGGCTGGTCTGCTGATGGCGATAATTGAGGTAAGCAAGGCTGTTGCAACATTCAGTCGTTTTCCGACACCTTCTGACCGTGGTTTTACGATATATCTGTCACAGCAGACGAACATCGTTCCATTCTCGTCATCCTTGACTGGTGCATACACAAGTTTATTTGCAGATACGTGATTCTTCTGTACGGTCTGAAATTCCATTGTCGTCAATTTCACCTTTGGACAGCTCGAGGCACGTGACAGTCGACGAACAACGTAATTTTCATAACTTTCATAAACAATCTTTTCGAACTGATCAGATCTCCACGCAGTCTCATTGTCCCAAGACACTGCAAAGCGAACGAACATTTTATTCACGGGGATGTTGATATTCACTGACGCTTTCATCTCTATCGAGTTCAGTTTGGAAATCAGATATTCAAGTACACATCTTTTTGTCACAGCAAGAGCTAATCGCAAGTAAACATCTGGCAGTAGTGTTTCCTGGTTGTCCTTCTTCAGATAGATGATTGTACGCGACAGCTTGCATACACCAAAGCCAAGTTTCCTCAGCACTGTATGATATTGAGACACTATGCCCTGTTTCACGGATTCCGTTCTATTCACTGGTTTCAATGGAGCTATTCGCAGGACTAGAGGATATGCCAACTTCACTTCTAGAACATGTATACACTGGCCATGGCTAGAGAGAAAGAACCATGGACAGTACAACTGCCTGCAGATGTTCTGTAAAACAAGAACATGGCTTTATTATATACCTACTAATGTTTATCTGAATTTACTGTAGTATTTGTGCAGTAAAATACAACATCCCGTATAAAATTTTCCGTATCAGCTGGATTTAGCCGTATCTTATCTGTCCATACACAAATGCATATTCATATCATATTCCTATTTGTATCATGGCTACTGCATATTTGTATAGGAAAACACTGTACTGTATTTGTGATAATTTGCATTGTGTATGGGGGCGGAGCTTAGACCGTGCTCTATCTGAAATAGAGAACATGATCTATCTGCAATAGAGAACACTTTCAGATTAAAAAAAAAATAAAAATAAAAAGCAACAATTGCCAAAGAAAGATGTAACTCTGTAAAATTGACCTAAACTTAAATGTTTAAGAGGAATGGAAGGGTGGACATACATATACACGAACTCGAAACACGAGTCTCCTGAGCAGTTTATATCATCATGCAGTTTTCATTTGTGAAAGCATGATGTCGTCGGCATCTAAAGGAACTTGTGAAAGAATGATATCGTCTAAATCTTCTAATTGACTGAATTCAAGTTCATTAACCATCTGTAACAAAACATTATCCTGCAATTCTAAAATATCCATAATGCAGAGTTCATCTATCTTTCTTAGCGTTCTTTTTTGGGGAACTGACAAAGATCGAGTGACCAAACATATTAACGTGATCCCACCCATTTTGTTACGTCACACGATGTTTCGGGGCCTGCGAGCTGTCAATCAAAATGTACATGATGGTGTCGTGCCATTATCAACGTGCCATAATACAAATCAGATAGAGCGACTGTTTGCTCAAATATTACGTCATTTCTCGGGGCTACGCCCTCGAAATAACATAATTATGCTCGCAAACAGTACTCTATCTAATACTTATATCATATTATCGATCGATATTATATTATCGATATTATATATCGACGTCATATAAAACGTGACACGAAATAGCGCGTTATGTTGATTTTTGCCATTAATGACACAAATTAACGTTTATATAAAAGTACATATGATATTCGGTAAAGGTATATAATAAAGGTATTTATAACAGTCGGTTGATCTGCGTGTGTATCTTTCTCGTTGGCTCATATCATCCACTCGGGCTCGAGTGATCCGGAACTAAAGCCATCAGAACGACGCCGTGGTTATATCGTACTGGAAACGTGTATATAAATCCTTTAAAAGTTCAAGTGAAGAATACAGAACTTCATATAAGTGTGTTTAAAATAATGTCAACTAACCGTAACGTAAACAGAATTCAACACGACCGGTCATTTTAAATCCTTTGGTGAGCTACATGGGGTACCAGACATATACATTTATTATATACCTATAAATATTCTATCAAAAATACAGCCTTTATTCACCATATCGGCCTGGCGAAAACCGTGATCACATAGTACTGCTTAATTTGTAAGAATGCATTCAATTGGCCCTAAAAAGCACATGACGTTAATAACGTCGCTTACCACTTGTTTATGCGATGACGTCAATAAAATGAAGTCGCACACTACGTATATTTCGCGCTAAAAAGAGTTTTTATTCAATTTTATGCTTAAAATGTCATTTAATTTAGTTTATTCGCGCTGATAAGTGCCAAGAGGTATAAAATAAAAGGGTTATTAGTATAGTAACATGATCCATAAGCCGGAGTGGATCTCGTCGAGGTCGGATCAAACTCACAAGATCCGACGCTCGACTCGAGCAAATCCGGCATCCTGGATCACGTCATCGGTTGTTTAAACTATATTTGGATTGACTCAATTCTTGAAATCGATGGAAAATAAATTCTAACTTTAAACATGGTAAATTGGTTGCATAAGCAAAACCTAATTTAAATTCATATTTGATTACACGTTCGAAAAGCTCTAAGCTGATGGCATATTCTAATGATATTTTCTCGAATTGAAATACATTCTTAAAAAAACTGATTAAATACAAGGCACAGGATTTTAAAAGGAAAGTAA